>SSNR01000407.1:0-221775 GCA_006937965.1 Callopanchax toddi | reverse complement strand
GGGGGGGGGGGGGGGGGGGGGGGGGGGGGGGGGGAATCAAATGTCATGGGAAGGATCCCTGCCAGCAGCTGCTAAACAAGATTATATAACACCTAACAAAGACATGTTCCCCTCATTCTTCTTCATGACAGCGTCAGGCCTCCTAAAGCGGATTTGCATGAGGTTTTCAACCATTCCACGAGCTGTTTGTTTAGCCTCCTGCAGTCAAATGAAAAGCAGTCTAAAAGGCGTCCAGTCACTACACGAGGCCGGACTCACACGGTTATGAACAATATAATGTGCTGAGGGAGGGAGTGACTCACGCATGCGCACTGAAGCCTCTCCTCTTACAAGCGCTAAGTGGAAAAACAAAGAGCGCGAGCTGCGTCTGGAAAATGTCATCAGTCATCCTTAATGGAGGAAAGAGACCTAAAACAAATCGATAGAGGAGCTCGGTGAGGGGGCTGGAACCGGAGAGGCGCTCTGGGTTCTGAACTGGACTCTGGAAACACTAAGTGAGTAAATCGGATTTTTGAGAATCCACAAGTCCCCCTTCCTGCTTTACCCCCCCCTGTTTTCTTAAAGAAACCTGGTTTCTGGGTGGATCCGGACTGAGTGACGGGACTTGTGGGCGAGGGAACTGTTGCATCACTGTGCTGCTGTCGGCGCATCACAGACTTGTCCGTTTCTCCACCTGAAAGGGAGGATGAAACGTTTTTCCCTTCAGTAATGCTAATTTAAAGGTTTAAATCCACACATGGGCGCGTAAACAGCCACGACCCAGTAACGGTGTTCGGCCCTTTTAGCGGCTCCAGGTCGCGTCTTTTTAACCGGATTCGTCGAAGTGCGTCCTGATCCGCCGGAGAGAGGCGCTGTCCTTGGTGCTGAAGCCAACTCCACTCAAGAAAAGTTCAAGAGGTCCGCCAGCAGCTCCTGAAAGAGCTGAATATGGTAACACTCTACAGACTTCATCTACAAACTTCGGTACTTTTGTTATTTGTGGGTAAGTCTGACTTTTCTTGTTTCTGTGTGAACTGCACGCTTTGGTTTCTGAATCTAAAACGTTGTTTTAGAGCGTTTCTATGCAGCCTTCTATTTAAAAACACTTTAAAAAGAAAGATTCTTTAAGCGTTTCCCCTTCAGTGGCTCCCTCCTTCCTCACCCCCTGTCTCTGCTCTCCTCCCACGTGTTTGTACATAAAGAAGAAGAGAAAACAGAAGCGATAAAATCGATGTTGTCACTGTTTGCCCAGGAGGGGACTTTGGTTATATAACAATTCTGGGCCTCACACTTCTACTGACAAACATGTGCACACATATAGATAAATATAGAGAGATGTTAGTCTTCGTGCTCGTGTTCCTCATTATTTTGCTTCCAAATCACTTGTCATTTTTTAATTACATTCAGAGCAATTATATTCTGATTACTTCCTTCTCCAATTTTCTTCTTATTTATTCCTCCTACAATCAGCATATTTTAACTGACAGGGATCATCTGCTGGTTTTCTTCATCCTCCTAAAGGATTGTGGCTTCCACTTTTTACAGAGCTTGAATGTTTTATTTAATTCTTTAATAATAATAATAACTTATAAATAAAAATGTATTAAAAATCAAATGTATTTATTCAAACTCAGTCGGGTTCAGAGTTGGAGTTGATGTAAACTTGCTCTGCAGGAAACTGGTTCATGCTGAAAATATGCCAGTCAGTGCAGCACGCACAGTTAAATCTTTAAAAAACGTAGCAAAAAGTCTGGGAATTTGTTGCAATCTCTACGAAAAGCTTTTTAAAAACTGCTTCTGTTCTTTTTCACATCCAGATTCTTTAGCAGACCTTAAAATGAGTCAAAACTGGACACAAACGAGACAAAAGTCAATGGTTTAAAAGATAAAACTGCGTTTTGTTTTCGTGCTTCTTCAGTCCACCTGAGCAGGCCGGTATGTGTCGAAGTCCCATCGGATACGGAAGCAGTTCTGAGGAACTCCATGAAGCTGACGTGCATCAACTGCATGAAGAGGGAGGAGGTCAAAGCGAAGACAAGTGTGGATTGGTTCTTCACCCCAAAATCAGAAAACAACATCACCAAAGATACAATAAATGTAAGTTGCTAATGCAGTCCTGCATGATAAACTCGCTACTTTAAATCCTAACTTTTTTATTTTTTGTTCCTGCCAGATACTCCGTTTTCAGAATGGAAGTCCAGTAGAGGGTGATGAACACTTTAAGGGCCGTGTGACCTGGAACGGGAGCCAGGACTTGCAGGACGTCTCCATCGTTATTCTAAATGTCACCTTTGATGACCAGGGCCTTTATCAGTGCATTGTTCATCGAGAGTACGAGTTCGGCTTTTTCACCCCTTTGTTTTCAAAAACAACGAACATCACACTGGACGTGAAAGAGAAAGGTGTGTGACTTCATCTCATAATATTTGACTTTCTTCTGTAGTCAGATTTAGTAAAAACACTGTGAACTATAAATGCATTGTTCGTCCTGGAAGATCTCGCATTTTCCTCCTTGTGTGTTTTTTATAATTTAAGCTGATTTTTTTCCTGAAACTTGATTGGATCATCTGCTCAGCTGTAGGTTTAGGACCACACTGTGCTGCACTGACCTCATCCTCCTTCACTTGACGCTACAGTGTGTTTCAGACCCTGACAAGTTGCTTTCCTATTATTCCAACTTGCTGTTGTTTGCTAAGTGATGCATTAGCGTGAAAGCAGTCTGCCACTAACAACACCTCTTTCCTCACTCTGTTCTGTGTGCTGATGTGAAAATAATTATGTGTCCTGTTTTGTCTGCCTTTATTTTCCACGAAAGCTTTCTTCTGTTGTCAGTGAAGGGGTTAATTCAAACCAGCCACTTTGCTATCTGTTAAAAAGCGGTAATGTATTTTGCTTCCCGATTTGCTTGGCTTGCTGAGTGTGTCATTCTTTTCCACCTCGATCGAATATACAAATGTATATTTGGAATTACTTAATCTTTCCCATTTCTTTTAACATTTCCTCTGCTTGCTCGTGGTAAAGTTGGTGATCAGAGGCATTAAAAATACACTAGTATCAAATGGTTTTTGCTTTTTCATGTAAATTGAATGCAGATCTTTTCCTAAGTGCACTGTTTTTTTTAAAGCCACATTTTGATGTGTTTTTTTTCCAGTGCACAAATATTAAAAGCCTCCTTCATACCTCATACAACAGTGGTATCAAATTTCAGAAAGCCCTCAGTGTAGTGGTCATTATACATTGGTATCATGTTCTGGTAATGATGTTCATAGTGGCAGAATGGAATAGCTCTTGGTGAATGCATGTTTGCTTCCCCCTCTAAGGGCTCGTGTTACATTAACCGCCTCTATTTGCAGGAACTGCAGAATCAAATCTGAAAAGGCTTCCAGCTTTCTGACCAGCAGGTTTTCTGGAATTTGGTACACACTGACTGACAAACTGTTTCACAGTGGCTCAAAAATAAAAATACGAGAAACGGTTTAACATCTGGTTGATTGTAATTTATATTTATACGTATTGGCCATTAGGAAATCCCCCATTAATGAGTTTCATTTGTAAATGAGGAGGGACAAAATCTGCAGTCCTGTGTGTCACTAATCTTCCACCAGAAACATAAAATTATAGCACATGTTGCATGAAACTAGGACTGGAGAGTTTGTCTCGGTCATTTACGTTGTGAGCATGGCTGAAAAGCTTCTTCTTGGCAGATTTGAAGAGAACTAGTGATCCACGAACAAAACGACAGGTCTGCAGTTGGAAAAACTCAAACATTTCAGGCCTTCAGAACCACTGTGACTTAGCACATCCATTGATTCATTCTTAAAGGTACCCTGTGGGGCTTTTTGTGTTTCCATGAGCAGGTTCTCAACGAATCACAGCATCCAAAAATCTCTACACGGCACCTTTTACCTATTTAAGCTCCAGTTATCATTGCATCGTATTTATCATCATTATACTACATGTAAAACATAGTGTCCATGTCATTAAAGTATATGTAAACGTTGAATATGCCAAAGTGCTAGACTGCAGAGGATTTATAGTTTTACAGAATATATTGTTGCTAATAATCAGAATCTACCTCCTCACAGCAAAACTAGGAACTTAAGAGTTTGAGCAGAAAAACAGAAAATCTCTGGCACATCTTTCTAAGTAAAGTTCTTGATTTATGATTTATGTGAGCAACATGATTAGGGTGTAATCAGAGAAAAAGGTGTTTTCTTGTGATAAATGGAAGCCAGAATGTTTCCCTGGCCTTGACTCTCTGGTTTAATTGCCTTAAAGTAACCAGAAACTTTTTAGTTTCTAACCAAATCATTACTTTATTGGTTCAGGCTTCAACAGAAGCATGTGGCTGCGTGGTGGAGCAGTTGATAGGACTGTTGCTTTGCAGCAAGAAGGTTGCAGGTTTGGTTCCTGTCTGTGTGGAGTTTGCGTGTTTACCCCATGCATGCGTTGGTTTTCTCCCGGTACTCCAGTTTCCTCCCATAGACCAAAACATGCATGTTAGTTAATCATAAGTCACTTTGGATAAAACTTTCTGCCGAATAAAGAAACATGAAGATATGTGTAATAGTGACAATAAGTGCAGAAAGAAGCAACCAGTGATTCCTAAATGTTGTGTTTCTGATCAAATGTTTACCAAGGCAGACTGGATTAGCTGACTTCTTTCAAATAGGAGCAGCAGCTCCACTCTGAACTCTTTCTGGACGGCGAAGCTCTTCACTTTATCTTTATGGCTGAGCTTGGTCACCCTATGAAAGAAGCTCATTTCAGCTGCTTGTATCTGAGATCTCGTTCTTTTGGTCATGATCCAGATTCTATTACTATAGATGAGGGTTGGAATGTAGATGTATGGACCTGTAAATCAAGAGCTGTGCCTTTTGGCTCAGCTCTTCTTCACCACAATAGTCCCAAGCAACATTCTCCTTACTTCAGGTGGAGCGCCAATTTTTCAGTCCTTTTGTTCCACTTGTATACGTGACATCAAAGGACCTAAACGCTTCTGCTTTAGTCAGTGATTCACTTCAAAACCAAAGGGAGCAATTCCACCTTTTTTCTGGTCAAGAACCATGGTCCTGATTTTGGAGGAGCTTACTCTCATCCATGATGGTTCACACCCTGTTGCAATTCATCCCGATGCACATCAAAAGTCATGGCTTGAAAACATCAACGGAACCACATTCTTTGTAAAACAAGACCTTTAGGTTCTGGCTACTCTCAGTGACTACACCTTGAGAGTTTGTCCATGAACACCTAAAGCAGGTTCAGAGAAAGGGGATGATCCTGTTAGGAGTCCAGTCTGCACCAGGAACTGCTCAACTCAGTGCAGAAAATGCAGGCACAGCTCATGCTTTAGTGTACGTTAGCCGGATAGTCCTTAAAAATGACCACTGCACTTCTTACAGAATGCACAAAGGGATATGGTGATAAGCCTTTTCCAAGTCATACATGCAGGTTGCTGCACAGGTCTCCTCTCAGTCCTCCATGCAAATTAAACAGGTGTATCAGCCTCATGATATCCACAACCTTCAGCAACTCAGGGCAGCTTTCATCCATCCTTGGGGCTCTTTTTATTTACCATGTCCTCAGACTTAGGAGATCCTCTGAATGTTTCTCATTGCACTCATTTCTGTGACAATAATAGCAGAAGCTGCTTCATACATCATTAGGTTCAGGTTTTGTTCTGGTGCTCATGTTTTGCTGTGAGTGGGTTGAGGACTGGTATTAAACTACCTTATTAAAGACATAATTATAATAAGTATGTGATTTCATCAAGCTGAGAATCAGCCAGACAGCTGAGAAAAGAACCGCAGGTCCAGTATTTTTAACATTTTCAACCGAGACCATTATAATGTCAGTCTTATTGTTCAGCGAACAAAGAAAAACCACACTTCCTGTTTCTACCTCCCAAACGCTTTCAGCTTTCCCCCACAAACTCAACGTTGATTTCACAGAAAACCCTGACGTGTCCAGACTCAGCAAGTGAACCGCACTGTTAGGATCCAATTCAGAGAGTGGAAACATAAATAAGACACTGATACATGATTGTATCATGAACTTGTTCAACAGTGATGAATTGGATCTATTTAGTCAAATGAAAGTCAAGTGCTGAACTAGACGCTATCACTCTCTATAATAAATGACAGCAGATTTTGGGTCAGAACAAGCTCAGCATACTACCTTAAAGCTGTGATAAAGTCTCTTCCCTTTTCATTTTTTTTCTACACAGAAGGATTCAGTGAATAAACGCATGCTGAATAAAACATGTCTCCTATCTGCTGTGTGTGCTCCACAGCCTCAGACGACACCACAGCAATCTACTCAGAGATCATGATGTATGTGCTGCTGGTGTTCTTGACCTTCTGGCTGCTGGTGGAAATGGTCTACTGCTACAGAAAGATCTCAAAGTCCGACGAGCAGGCGCAGGACCCGGCGTGAGTCTCGCCCAGACAGCAGATTAAACACGTTGTGTGTCCTCTCTTAGGATTTATTCTGATATATACTGTATAATGTGAAAAAGTATTTGCTCCCTTCGCAGATTTCTAGTTTTTTGCTGACACATCACACTTACATGCTTCAAATCAGCAAAGATAACCCGGGTAAATACAAAATGCAGTTTTCAAATGATGATTTAAATGTTTAACCAACCAAACCCAACAGCTACAACCAAGTGCCTGATTCATCAAGTATAATGAGTCTCTCACGTTACTTTAGAGGAATTTTGTCCCACCTGTTTTTACAGAAATGTTTTCGTTAACCCACATTAGAAGGTTTTCCAACAAGAACGATCTATTTAAGGTCAAAGGTCAGACGTTCTCCTTCAGGATTTTCTGGTAGACAGCAGAGATCATGGTTCCATCAATTACAGAAAGTTGTCCAGTAACTTGAAGCAGCAAAGCAGCCTCAGACCATCACACCACCACCACCATGTCTGACTGTTGGGATAATGATGTTTTCTTTGAAATCTAGTATTAGCTCTCCTCAAGATGTAACGGGACACACACCTTCCAGAAAGTTACATTTTTGTCTCATCAGTTGACTGAATACTTTTCCAAAAATTTGGGAATTGCCAAGATGTTTTTTTCTTTTAATGTTTTTGCAAATGTGAGACGGGCCTTGGGGTTGTATTTGGTCAGGAGAAGTTTTGACCTTGGAATATAAATTTAAAACAGGGCATGATGTGTTGCTTTTTGAGATCGTTTAGCCCACTTCATGCTGTCAGACTGGTTCTGTGAGTTCTTAATTATAAAGGCCTGGCAGTAATCAGGCCTGGTGACACTAGTGGACTTGAATTTAGTCACAATAATCACAATGAGCTTGTGCTTTAACAAAAGGAGCAATGCCTTTTTCCACACAAGGCCAGGTTAGTTCTGGTAGCTTTTTTTTTTTCTTGCAAAATCTGCATTTTATATTTACTCAGGTTGTCTTTGTCTGATATGGAAATTCGATGGCTGATCTGAAACATTTAAGTGTGACAAGTCAGCAAAAACAGAAGAAATCTGTAAGGGGTAAATAATTCACTCTCTTTAAAGCAGCGAGACAATAACAGAGAGATTTGGAGTTTTACATGGGGATGCTTACGCTTCTTGCTATTTCATAATGCTCATTTAAAATGTTAGGCATGAGATTTAGCAGGCCGAGCTGGCAGACGAACAGACAGGCATGGGAGTAATTGGGTCTGGACTGCACTTGTTTTTAACCCTCCTGCAACTTTAATCTGTCCTTTTACCCAGGCAGACAGACAGACCTGAATAATTCCAAGCTCTGCTGACTGCTCGGTTTTTCTACTTTTTATAACAAGCCTTTTTCACCTGAGCCAGATTTTCTGCCCTGTCAGGAACTGACTTTTTGTGTCACCTTGTCTCTTTCGTGAAAAGGCTCAAAGCCACCTGAACAGTCAGCTCCCATTAGGTTTTCACAGCTGACTTAGCCAGCTGATGTCACTGACGGGTTTTATGCAGGAAGCTCTGATTCTGAAGAGAAGAGTAACATTTTAATACACAGCGCATGTGCTGGAGCTCTGTTTTTTGAAAACAATGAATGCAAAGTGAATCCGACACCAGTCAGTGACACAGAAGGACCTAACTGATGCAGAATGTTTCTGTTGTTAGAACAGTAGAAGCACAGGTAGAGCACAGTTCTGTTAAATTCTGCAGTTACACCTTTAAGGGCCATGAGATAAAAGGAATGAAGCATGATCTTTTTTAATAACTAATTTTGTTTCAAAGCTTCCCATATATTTTTATAGTTTTAATGGTTTTATTAGATTTTTTTTCCAGTAAAATTCAGTGCATGCTTCAATAGGATATAGACTAAAAAGTGTTCTTAAAATAGTTGGCCAGAACATGAAATGATTAAGGATTTCTGCAAAACTTTTACAGTTTTAGTTACAGTTTCTTTGTTTTACAGATATTTAATGTATCTTTTTACATTTTATTTTAAAATAAATGTGTAATGTTTTCATTGCATTGAATTACACACTTAAAACCAACAGTGGTTGATAGGAAATGACCTAATTAATCAATATAACTCTCTTTGTGGTAAATTATTAAGTTCATCTTGAAAAGTTGCAGAAAAAAATCTAATCAAATTTTACCAACACTTCTACGCCCCTTTAATGAAAACAATTATTCAGAAGGATTTCAGCGTAGTTTTCAGATTAGAAGCAAAGTTATTATTGTGAGGATTTGAAGTTATTTAGTCATTAAACATTTGTGAAAGTTATTTTGTTCAAACCGATAAGTGAAATAAGTCGAGAAGAAACGTCAGCCATGCAGGAGGTTTTTGTCTGAAGAGCTAGCGTGTTGATTTTTGTTTGGCCATTTAGATTCAGCTGTCAAATCTGAAGAATTTGTGTGAATTTTATTCTTACTAATAATTTATTTTTGTATTTCCTCATGTAAGACTTTTTGAATTTTACCAGTGAAACATGTTACATAAATAAACGACATATTTACTTCCATACACAAGGACACCAGCCTTTGTGAGCGCTGGTGAGCTGCATCAGTCAAAAGAACAGTTTCAGAATATAACCAGAGAAATGCAGTTTTTATAATATTTATTGAAGGTATGTTACCTAATCTTATTTTTTTCCATCATGATTTTCACAAAAAAGCCACATTTATTGGAGCTTTTGGGTTTTGAAGCAGCTTATAAATAGTTAAGTTTTCTATGAACTATTCAAGAGTGCCCATTCAACAAAGCACCACCAGATGTGATTCACTCTGTAAATGTTATCCTCTCCTGCAGCTGTCAGAGTAAATGAGGTGTTTTACTATTTAACTTTACAACAACACATCTACAACAACAGGCCACACTCCCCAGCTTCTTAGCCAGACAGGCTTAATGAATATTACTGTTAAACGTGTGCATCAGATCACATTAGCCGTGTGGCTGAAGGAAGAGACGCGACAACGAGAAAAGGTCAAGAAGTCAAAGATTTGTCATTTATTTATTAATCTGATGACGGAGGCTCAAAACTCATTTCATGAATATATAATCTCCCTTCCTCTGCAGATATACGGTGGATGTATAGAACTTAAAGCACTTTTAGTGATGAGGTTTTAAAAGGCTGAAAGTTTGCTGCTAAATAATGCATGGGTGCGTCAAGTCTTCTCGATGTGCAGCCTCCCGCCGCAGCTCGCTGATTGTTTTCATCCTTTTAAATGATTATCTCCACACATATGTTAAAGCCTCTGTGTTCCAAACTGAAAGAAGCTTGTGTGTTTTTAGTTCTTTAGACACTCCTTTTGTTGTCTGCCTGCAGGACTAACTACCTAGCCGTTCCCTCTGAGCAGAAAGACAACCCAGCTGCTCCGGTTACAGAATAAAACACGGTATTTTACATGTGGTTCTCTCAGCCTGACCCCGATCAGTAGAATCACCCCTCTCCTTTTATTTCAGCTCATCATTTGTAACCTTATTACTCATAGCTGTGCCGCTCTGTAGTGGAGTCCCGTAGCTTCCACCACCACTGTGTCTCTTCTTGCTCTCGTCTTTAGAAAAAGGCTTTCATTCTTGCCATGTTTGAATCACAAATCCTTCGTTTGTACTCACTCTTTATTTACATCACGATTCCTCTTCATTAGAAAACACTTCATCTCTAAATGTGTAACTTTCATATGTAAGAAAAGTAGATGCTAATTTTTTTAAACAGTGTTGCATTCATTAGGCATGCATCTGTTTAGAGAAGATAGTGAACATGTTAAAGTGATATTTCCACCGTTTTGAAGCATGTTTCTGTGTAGAAGTTATAAATAACTGCTGTAGATAGCTTCATGAATATTTTGGAGAAATGGATTCTTAAAGATTGATGAGCTAACTGCTAGTCTGAGGGAAGCCAAGACCAAACTGTAACGGTGCCTCTTCAGACAGCTCCAGTCCTTAAAATCTCATGAGAATGTTCTTTTTACCCTACACTTTTCATTTTATAAAAAAAGAAAATGTTGATATAAATTTCCTTTTTTTAAACATTCATACAGAAATTTGAACCTTTTTTCAAGGTATATCCATCAGATTTCAGAACAACCATAATTTACTGTTTTTGTATTCATTTAAATAAGAAAAAATATTAAGATGTCAATTAAATGTGCATAACTGATTATCTCTAAAGTTTTTTTTTCAACCACATAAAAACTTATCCAAATCAATCTATGAAAATCCAAATGTTCAGTTTTACCCCCTTAAAACGTGTATGAAGAGAAGATTTAAAGCAGACGGTGAATACAAACTGAAGCAGACACTCAGAGACAAGCTTACGCCCACACCTGACAGGATCAGGCTAATCTAAAAGTGCATCAGTCATGTGACTCCTGCATCATTTTGATCAGAGAGAAAGCTGCTCACATGTTAAACAACGGGATTTATTTGTTTGAGCAGCTTCAGAGTGTTGACTGTAAAACCTGTAGGGCTCAGTCAGATTTTAGAGTTCCTTTAGCTTTTCCCTAGTTGACGAAACGAATTCACTGACGAGTTCAAACTTAATTTTTCCAGCTTCCACGTCAGCGTACTGCTGTGTGAGGTCAGCTCTTGAATGTGCAGCGACAGAAGCTCCCACCTGTTTTCAGAATCCTTCCCTACAGCATGAGTCAGCCGGGGGGAGGGGCAACAGTGTTTGTGACAGGGCTACATGTCCAGGTGCATTCTGGGATATGCAGTTTTAATATGTTTTGCAACGTAAACCCACATTCTGAATATGACACATATAAAATACGATAGTCCTTGAGACTGACGTGCAGTGGCAGCATAACATTTCTAAAACAGCTTTGCACAAACTGCTATGAAATTTTGAAGATTAAAAAAATTTTTAAGCAGCACAAAAACACTTTGGTCTTCAAACCTGCTGTTTGCTCAAAAACCTTGAATTTTCTCCCCCAAATTATTCCGTTAATCTAACAAGTAAGATGATCCTTTCACACAGAAAACACTTCAAACTGGCCAAAAATACCCCTTTAATATTTTAGTGCTCTAAATTGTTTAAAGATAATTAGTCTGAAATGTAGAATTTGGTGAAAGTGTGAGACTTTAAACGTTTTAATTATGAATAAGGAGCCCACTTTCTCTGCTTCCTTTAGGTATTGACAGTTCGCGCTGCAACACGGGGGAATAGAGACCGCGGACTCGTCTACGCCGCCATAAAGGAACCATTTGTCCAAAAGAGCTGAGCAAATCCTGCCAACTGAACTCCCCTCTGTATCCACTGAGTGTTGTGAAGAGCCAGTTTTTTAAAAAGTGCTGTATTTTTCTCTCCTCTTTCCTCTCTTTTCAACCATTGTGCCAGGCGCCTCAAATCAAGTGCTTTTACAAAAACAATAGCTTAGAGCTATAATGGTTGGTGTCCTGCACTTGTTATCCTATAATTAACAGCCATAGACTTTGATTTGCATCTGTGTCGGTGTATTAACCTAATAGTTAACAGTGCATCTGTGAGTTCTATAAGAACATAAAACTGTAGACAATCCTTCTTACTGTTGTCAAAGCTGATATTTAGTTTCTTTTATAACTTTTTATAGACTTCTGTGTGTTTTTGGGGTCACGTTTTCATTTGAATCGACCAAAAGTCCTTTTTTTAAGGTCACTTTTTTATGGTAACTTTCTACTGTGTGTGTGTGTGTGTGTGCATTATTAACCTCTGCTTTTCTGTATGCATCGGCGGTTTAACTATGTCACGGGGTAATAATTCTATCCAAAAGCACTTTTTTCTGTTGATCTGAATTCATCTGGAGGGTTTTACTTCGGGGCATAGAAACCTCAGTCCCGTCTATGCCACTATGATTTTTACTTGCCTCTGCATAAATCTTTAATCCGTGTTCGGCTCCGATGTCAAAGTACATTCAGTAGGTCAAGTCTTGCTGCACTTTGTTACTATAAAACGTACTCTTGAAGCTTTGACTGCTGCTCAGTGTGTGCCTCTTTTCATTGCACAAATGTAAAATTTTTATTTTGATTCAATCATGTCATGCCCATTTGAGTATGTCACAGATATAATATTTTATGTGCGAGTGAAGTCTTTTTGAATTTATTAAATACGATGCATTCCCAAAAAAAAATCTGAATTGTTGCCTTTCTGTGTTTTTATTTTTCCCATAAAACTCCTGCTATGCCTTGTGTGTGATTGCTCCGATGCCAGTAAGCCGGCGCTGCTTCAGTGGAGTCCAATTTCAGACTTTTACTATGACGTGAAAAAGAAAATACAATATTGACTCTCAGCAGCTTCTTCTCATGTTCCCCTCCTTCTATTATAGGTGGCTGTGGTGTTGTTCAAAGGAACGGAGTTATTTCAACCATCATGAGCACCCCTGGTGTTTCCAGCTCTCATTAATGCTGCAGAAAGAGCAGAAAAAAAGAAGAGCAACTTTCGATTTGTTTCTGCTTGAAGTAAAACCCTCCACGTTTTAATTGTCAGTCTTCACAGAGCTTAGCATGGCGCTGTTTCGCAAGGAAGGAGATGTTTGTTTGTGTGTTTTGTTAAGAACAGAGCTGCTTTCCAACTTGCAGGGCTGGAAAACCTGCAGAAGACAAAATACTGTAAAGAGAACGGAGACAGACTGGCAGGGGAAAGAGGGACGGGATGCTCTTTTAGTTAGCCATGACCCACAGCTCTGACAGATATAGCAGCAGCTGTTGTTATAGCAACACAGACATGTCTGTATCAAAGCTGATATCATCACATCACAGTTAGAAGGCATTAGTCTTTTATGATCTGCGCAAAATATGAAGATTTTCCTCCAGGAAGTTGTTTCAGGGGTTAATAAACAGCAAACATCAGGTGTAGTGTTCAGTAGCAAATAGGTAACACAGCCATGTTTCCTATAGCCATCAATCAAGTTCACACAGATTGGTTATTGACTGCCCTGCACATACCATAAACCATCCAACAGCATGGCTTTAAGAAACGCTGTGAAAGTTATTACCTCGTCTTCTCTCCTTCTCTTTCTGTCGCTCCCTTTTTTTCCACGCTGTCGTTACAACGAGCCTCCCTCAGGATACAACCCAGTAACGTGGCCCACATTTGGCTAAATTAGACCCCAACTGCCTCAATGCTCAGGTAAGCATTTTAAGACACAAGAAAGAAGACTCTGGAGGCTGTAAATGTGGAGGTTCTATAAATGATCACAAAGGAGATCCATGTGTCTGATTTATACAGAAATCCTCCTTAAATGCTGGTTTGTTATCTATTAAAAGTGTCTGGCCCTGAAAAAAAACTACAAGACTTTTATCATTTATTTATTTGAGATGAGATAAAAATGATTACCTGATCTCATTAATCATGCAACCTGTAGTCAACAATGAGTGTGCATCCATGAAGGGTCTCTGTCTCCCCCTAGTGTGAAGCTCACTGTCATCAAGCGACATGCAGTCAAAGGTAAGTTATGAGTTTCAGGCTTTATTTCTGTCAGTTGAGCACAAAAACAAGACAGAGTTAACACCCTGTTGGTGTGATCTGATGTTCCTTTTTTCAAATTCAGAGTTGATCAGTGTTAGCTGGCTGTGGTTCAAAACAGACACACACAGAGAGACGCGGGTCATCGATCGGTGATCAATAGTCGCTTTGCTGGATGTGGCTCCTATCTGTTTGGCTTTAAATTGTTTTGATAGATGGAAACGTAATGAGCGAGTAAAGTGAACGATTCTTATGCTTAGCTTCTCTGCTGCTCAACTAACATTCCTGTTTGTGTCCGCTCCTTCCAATAGTTCACTGTGTAGTGCGCTTTAAAGGAATTCTCAAAGCTTTCACCACACCAGGGTGGATGGACTGAAAAATGTGTTTCCACTGTATTTTCTGTTGCCCAGCATTTTCCTTTAACGGCCGAGTGCACACGTTTAAAATGGGAGCGTGGAAAATGGAATAATTTCTTCCAAGAAAGCTTTTTTTTTCTCTCCCTCAGACACCCACTCATAATTATAAATCTTCACACTTTTGATGCTGTATGCTTCCAGACAGGGCAGAGTTGTTGACTTTCTCTACAAAAAGATAGCCCACGCTGTTTCCAGAATGTGCAAGTTTTGACTTGATTATACAATCCAAGCCAAAGGAAATATATATTTTTAGAACCCTCTTTTAATAAACACAAACAAGAGAATTAAAGCATGAAACCACTAATAGTTTATGCCAGACCGTGTTGGTAATAAATCAGGAATAATTAGAGTCACCTTTAAAAAAAATGACAAATGATGTGATGGAGGAAAAATATGGCTAATTTGAAAGGTAAGCCAATTTAGGGGAGGAACAGATCATTGCACAGAGCTGCCACGTGTTGATTAAAGTCTCTGCAGATGCAGCACGTTAAACAGGCAGCACGTTTTCCTTCATAAAACAGACTTTAACTGACCAATGTTTCAGCCCTCAGCCTTTGTCAAGATCAGCAAATGATTGTAAGGGTGTTGAACATCTTATTAAGGAACAACCCATACATACCTGGTGGTGATTTAGCTAATTATCCACCTCCACCAGGGTGGAAAAACAAGTAGAGCGTCACAAACATTTATTACTATTAGATGTGTAAAGTAGAATCATCCCATCATCAGGAAGAGTGACTCAGATGTGCTCTCAAAAAGAGAACGGTGTTGAATCCATCATTTCATTACTGTCACCTTATTGTCTCAACTTTTTATCAAATTAGGCCCAGCCACTATTCAACTCACACTAACAGCAACTACGGAAATACACATTTTTTCCCGACAGTTTTGTAACATCTACAGGTTTTTTACTAACACTTTTAGGATGAATTAGAGTGAAGAATGCCAGCCAGGTCTTTATGTCCATCATGTGTCTGACCTTACACATGTTCTACTGGAAGAATGATCCAAAATTCCTTTAAACACTGATGTACAATATATATCCCTTTTCGATAACATCAAAATTCCTATTTTGACGATGAGCATTATGGAATATTTATCCAATGGCGTGGCATTGGGGCCAAAATACGCACACATCTGGGGCTACGTCCTTGTATGAAGAGGCTATGTTCGTTACAAAGACAGCTACTGATCTGGTTAATGATAGGCCAGTGTAAGACCAGCGCTATCAGATGACAGGCAACTACTTAATAAAGTTTAGATTGATGAGGCAAATAATTAGCATTCCTAGTCACCTGGTCACCCAGTGAAATGCCTACTAGGCAGAGATAGGCTGGCATTAGCATTGGAGACTAGTTGCTAGCCGCAGTGTACAACTTCTGTCCATTAGCCCAGAAAGGCTAGTGCTAGCATCGGAGGCTAGTGGCTAGCTACACTATACAATCAGCTGTTATGAAGAGTGAAAGATGCAGTGACAACATCAACATCTCCAGACTAACCATATGAAAAGCTTCAGGGGTCTGAACCCACTGAAGATAAGTATTCAACCATAGGAAATGTCCTGTGATAGGACAGGTTGAAAACAGGATTGTACATTCTTTAGAATTTTAAAATATCATATTATCGTTATCAGTACAATAGCAACAACTATTGTGACATCCATTTTTGTCAATATCTATATTTGTCAATCGATTATAACTGCACAGGGTTGGTCAATGTCATATTTCTGTAAGATTAAGAATGGGAGGTCATTAAAGTTCATATGTGTGTAGAGGCAGACATCCCAAAACCTTTAGATAATATAGTGTTCACTGTCCAGGTCAGAAGTTAAAAACATCTAATTAACTTTACAGTAGTTGTTCTCAAACTTTTCACAACACATTTATTGATGAATCTTGGTATGAAGACACCTTTTTTAGTTTCACTAAAATTATTTTTTAGATTTAGCTTAAGCTTCTTTCAAAGGGTGGCTGGGCTTATCCTAAAATGAGAAGCTTCATCATCCAGGGGGACCTCAGAGGAGAACCAAGTCAGTTGAGGTGAATTTGTCATGTCCTGCCCCTTTTGTGTTCGGTTGTGCCTGTCTGTTTTTCATGTTCCTCCTTCTGTGTCCTGCACTAATCCTCCACAGGTGTGTCTCATCTCCCTAATTACCTCCCTCCCTATATATGCTGTTTAGTTCAGTCACTCCCTGTTGGTTCCTCATGTTGTATTCCTGGCCTTGTTTGTCCTGTGTCTCCATGAGCCAGCAGTAAATCTGTTTTTGGTTTCACCCGCCTTTTCCTGCCTCCATCCTCCTGCACTTGGGTCCTGCATTTATCCCAACCATGACAGGTTTGAAGACCTCACTAGAATGCCCTCTGGTTGCCTCCCTCTGGAGGTTTTACTAGGAATGTCCCACTGGAGGAAAAGCTTGTGACAGACCCAGAACATGTTGGAAGGAACTCAGAGCCTGAGCCCTATGATGGAGTCGTGCCGTAGTCAAATCTCTATTTAAAACGGCTACAAACACACCATAAAATAGCTGAAGCACATATACAGAAGGGTATAAAGCCAAAAAGGCACCAAATGTCTTTTTTGTTTCTTTGTTGTCTTTAGTATTTTTAAATGAATAAAATTATTTAGCTGAACTTGTCTTTTTATTAGCTTAACCCGTTATATTTATTGGTCAATAGAAAGTAAAAATTAAAAGGTTTTGGTGGGGTTGGTGTGGCCAAAACACTCGATTTTGAGTCACTCAACAGATGTACTCACTCCCTCAGTGAGCTGATGAAACTTAAGAGCCCTGGCTGTGGTTTCAGAGCAACAAAAGTCGAATTATGCTGCCATCTAAAAATGTTTTAATCTAAAAACATGTCATTTTTAGAGTTTTGAATGATCAAACTTTCAAGCTCCAGAAAAAAGAAAAATCAAACAACTCCTGCACTCAGACTCAACTTCAGTGCTTCAGTCAAAAATCATTTGATCTCAGATTTTGCTTTTGAAACGGATGCTCTGTCATCAGGTGTGCTAGGCTAACTTGTCGCGACTCACAACATTACAGCGCTATTATCGGACCAATATTAGATCAGAGATTTACCCCGGACCCCTGACTCGCACAGTTTTCAAAGTCGGTTCTTGTTATGAAAACAGACTCGTGCTGGCACCAGACATCCTTCAGGTGCTCAAAGGATCTTTATCAGCTGTTACGCTCCTCCCTGAAACTCCTCTGGAGAATATTTAAACTCAAGTTTAGCATAATAAAAACTTTGGACGATGTATACACTCACTTCAAATGAATCCTGAGCCCTTTGTATAATTAAATCAACCTTGCTATTATAGAAATATTATCATGCCCTTGTGGTCTCATTAGCATAAAGAGCAGCAAACAGGTTAAAGTGCTTGACAAACAGAGAGCTGCTCCTGACTACAGAATAAGAATCCTATCTCCTCTGGAATATTAATCTACTGTTGTGAAGTCCATCAAAGTTTATTTTTTGGTGGAAGTTCTGCATTAGGAAGACGGATAGCACGTCCAAAACCCTCTCCTGCTTAGAGCCAAATCCGTGAATTAAACAAGAACCCTTTCACCGTGTACCTTAACCTGTCCTCTCCCCCATCCGTCTCTCTTATCCATTTTCCCATCCCTCATTTCATTCAGCCGCATTTCAAACAAGAGGCATCTTTGATTAGCAAAACAAAGAGGATGCCTTAAATAAAAAGACCATTTACAAGTCAGACCTGGAAGCGACACACACATTTGTGGGTTGAGAGCATGGAGCTGGCTCGTAGCACAATGACGCAGCAGCTCTATTGTTAGTAAAATGAACACCTGGCTGCCGGAGAAGTGCTAAATCACTGCTGCGTGTTCAATCACACCTGAGGCTCGCCACACAAACCGACACGAAGCAGAACATCACCTCTAAGGCTGCTGTAAAAGTTAGTGAATTTATATTTATCTCTAATCTGTCTACAAATGGTGCATTCGTTCATTTTAATTAATCTACCATGCAGTGTGACACTATATAACACCTGTATGTTATTTTTTAAACAACTGAGGATGAAATATTAATAAAGCCGGTTATGCAAAATTGTAAGGGAGGATTTCCAGCCGTTTGTAATAGTGTTATTTACACAAAAGTCGATCAGGGACTAGGGACGATTCTAAAGGATAACCAGATCACTGATAAGCCATCTGCTTTATTACCTCCATGCTGCAAGAGAAGCAGCAGTTGACTGATACCCCGTTGACAGAGAAAGTCCCATCATGTCTGATGAATGATACTTTAGACTTTGGCCCACACACACACACACTTCACTCCAACGTGTGTGCTTCCAGACACGACTCACTGAGGATCTCACAGGTAGAGAATCCTCCAACCACTGCAGTGAATAGAACCCACTTATTCAAACTTCTCCGTTCCCTCTCGCCCCCGTTGCTTAAACCGTGGAGGAAAAAGATATAAAGGAGAATAAAACCCCATCATGTTCATTTTTAGCCATTTCATTATACTTTAAAATACCTCAACTTCTCTAAAAATCCTCCAGGAATATACAGTTGATCTGACAAAGAATAATGTGTAGAATACTTTTTAAATTGCCTAATAATTTGTTGCTGAGAATATGAAAATCAGTGGCAACAATTTGCAGCATGAAGAGACAAACAGTGCAACATCTGGCTGCAGCTGTTTACTAGCAGAGGGGACAAATACCAGTCAAATGCCCAGAATTTAGAAAACCATGATGAAGTCATATGAGATATGCCATAAATATGTAACTGACAACTAATTAAAAATGCATTCAAACATTTCGTATTCATTATGGAACAAAGTTTAAATGATTTTATTGTGAAGGAGTTCCCTCAGAAACCCAACCCATAACTGTCCTAATATGACTATCAGACTCCAAAAATATATTTTGCATGTTCTGTATGTTATAAAGAGGGCTGCCTACTGGTTAACTCTGTTGTCTCACAGAGAGAAAGTCTCTGGTTTTCTCTAGGAACCTCTCTGCATTGAGTTTTTATGTTGTCCCTGTGAATGAGTGGATTGTTTTCTGGGCGCTCTGGTTTCCTCCCACAGTCCAGAATTATGAATGTTAGGTTAATAATCCACCTCTAATCCAATGACCACAGAGGATAGACACCAGCTTATTCTTACTGTCCAAAGAATCAAGAGGATGTAAAAAGATAACTTTTTCTTGAAGGTTCAGAAAAATTAACCACCTTTTTTTGTAAACATTTTGAACCTCTTACTGCAAGAGTGTTTAAAATAAAAACAGTTTAAATATATTATGGTTTCAGCAACTCCATGGTTGTTATAGCTGATAAAATCATAATGTCTTGCAAACATATTGACAGTTTCCTGAGCAACTTAAGTCTCAGATTTAACTCATAAAGTTACAGATCATTATAAAATCACACTTATTTACAGGATAGCTCAAAATGTTCTTTAGCTATCATCAAAAGAAAGTTAAAAAAGGAAAGAAGAGCATAAATAAATATGAAGAAAAAACAAAGAGGAGCATCATCAGCAAACACTCTGCACCCACTACTGTAAATCATCCTGATGCACCTTTAACTTCAGCAGTGCAGATCAAATTGACTTACCTCTAGTGAATCTGACCTTCAATGCTCCATAAAAATCGCTTAACTAAGTGAATCTGATGTAGGTTGAATTAGATTGGAGCAACATATTGTGCAACGGAGTTAACCTGCAAAGACAAAACGCGCTAGAATAAAACTCCAATAAGCTGCGATGGAAACGAAGTGTTCCTGATAAGACGAGAGAGGGCAAATTGCTTTTCAGCTGCTTTTTCAAACCAATTAACCTTTAGATGCACCTTTAAATGCAAATATGAAATTTTGCACTTTCACTGCAAAACTGAGGATGATGTGAATACAGAAAGCGTCTACCTATTAGAATTAATGGGACTAAACAACATACAAATAAATCTTTTGAGAAATATTAAACCTGTTCTTTCATTTCACGTTGATTGATTCTTAGAACTGAGCTTTCACATCAGGAGCAAACAGCAGCTGTTTTTTTTTAATCTATGTTGAAGCTTGCTGTCTAATTGAAATAAAATAAGAAAGTGAAAATGAGCCACATCATTTATCAAACACAGCTGGTTCACTCATCTATAGCTGAATCTTTACTCACTCATCTGCTCTCCAAGATTTTTCTCTCTGAATAGATCTTTATATTAATAAATTAGATTTTAATTAGCTCTAAATATAAAATGTAAAGGATTCTTTTCATATTCCCTTCAATAGTCTCTTATACCTCCCACACTTCTGTAGAGATTGTGAGATCTGCTTTGTATTCTGAAGTATTTCTATTCATCCTGCAGTTATAGAGGCGCAGCACAGTGTAGACGCCTCTTTGAACCATCAGTTCATGAAAAATAAAGTTATTGGAAGCATCTATGGTCAGTGAATTACCCACCATAAATCCCATCTCATGTAGGCGTTGCTGGAGGTCTAACTGATTGGTCCAGCAGCTTCTGTATAAAAACCCAGTTCATCCTGTGTCAGACTCCTGAGATCTATGTCTACCTGTGTTAGTGCATCGGCTATTATGATTCATGTCAAAAGCAAGAAATAAAAATATGCTAAATGTTTTATTTTCTGCCATAAAACACAACGGATGTGGATCCAAGATGCAGGCACAGACAATAGAGTTGAACTGACAAAGGTTTTTAATTAAAAAAAAATAAAGAAAAAGGCTGATGAAACAGCACAACACTTGCGAAACTAAAGTACGTTGGATTTTGAATAAACTCAGTGATGTGACTTCAGACACATTCTCTCAACTTGTCCATGAGGAGGAGCACACTTTTGGCACCTTACAAATTTAACTCTCCTTGCATAAGCCTGTTGTATACCTGAAGGATGTTGCTGCCTTATCCTTATAGCATGATAGCTAATCATCTATATGTAGAGACTCTGTTTATGTGAAACTGAACTCTGACTGCAAATTGTGCAGGTCTTCCTCACTGAAACACCAACATTTTTAATATATTTACACCTCACACCTTCTAAACTTCTAGTATATTTAGAAAGTTCCCCAGAATTCTTTGGAAACTCCTGGCTGACATAAACAAGAAGTGCTCATTATAATGTAAACCCTCGACTTAGATGCACATGTAAGCAAATCTGTTAGTAAACACCTGGAAAAGGCTGGTCTGACACCTGAGCTGCTCAGGAACTTTAGTTGGAGCACTATAGAGAGCATTCTCTGCTACTGCTGCACTGTGTGGTATGGAAGCTCCACAGAGGAAAACAGGAGGGACCTTATCCAGGTCATGAAGAAAATGCAAAGGGTCACAGGGGTCACGCTGCTTCTCCTGGATGTGATATATATCGACCAGCTGCAGCGGAAGGCGAGGAATGTAGCAAGAATACAACTCACCCCAGGGCATTCATTGTTTGTCCCCCTTCCATCTGAGAGGAGGTCCTGCACTGAAACACACCACACTACAAGGCCGAAGATCAGCTTCTTTACCACAGCAGTATCTTCTATTTCCATACTGTACTTTGCCAGAACAACCATGTAATGATGTAAAAGTTTAAGCTAATGTTTGCATGAAAAAAAGAGATTGAGACTGAATCAGATCAGTAACTAATGAAGAGATACGCCCAGGTGAGCAAAGCAGCAGGGGCTGATATCTTTCTAACAGAAGGTCCAAGTGTTGTGTCCTCGCTGCTCCCCATTCTCCCTCCATTGACAAAAAAGACCACAAGAGTCCTATGAAATCTTTAAAAGAAAAACAAACAAACAAAACAAAATCAATCATTGCCCTTGAACCTAGTCTGTAGGGAGCAATCCTTTAATCAACAAAGTATAAACTTTTGTTTACTGCACAGGATCGGCACACCGGGGATGAAATTGGATGACATTTTGACAAATACAGATAAACAATAACATGGTGTAACATCATAAAGTCTCCTCAGTGCACAGGCAAGATGTAAACCAGAAAGTCAGACTGTTGACGCCTTTGAGGATGTGTTTCTACCCCTCACTATGGGATGGATATTTGATATTTAAATTAGGTAAGGGGATCAATCTCAGTGTTGGATATGAATAACCAATCTCAGTTAATGTCATAAACATAATACGACTTCATTAAAAGTGCACAAGCAAACTTAAAATGAGTGATAAACCTTTAAAGTAGTAGCAAATATAGTTCCCTGTTGTTCTGCAGTTTTACTCTTGTTTTTCTCTTAGAAAATAACAGAAAGCAACAACAGTCTGGAAGATTTCTCCTCTTTGGTCCTCCTACAGTTATTCACTGAGATTTCTCCAGCAGTTAAAAGCAAGTCTAATATCCACCCATGTCTAATCTTTTGCTCATGTTTGTGGCTCTTTTGGGTCTCTGTCAGACCTACCATGGTGTGTGTGCATTTCAGTGAAAGTGGCTTTTTACAATTTTGGGGAAGAAACTCAACCTTTTTTTATTTGATTGATGATACATTTAAATGCATGTATTAATGAGACCTTGATCAAGGGCAAATATTTTGATATATTACATATAAGAGGATTTGCTTTATTATGCAAAATACCTGTTCCCAAATGGTCAACGTTACACAGAGAGGTGAAAGCCATTACGTGTTATGAGAACCAGGTTTTGCATGTGGTACAAACAAAAAACTTAAAAAATTAGTCAGCTCTTATAATTTAAATGTATCATGATTTCTAGTTTATTGTGTTTCAAACTCAAAAACATTTCCTATCTTGTCATAACTATATTTTATGAAAATTAAACGCACAGAAAAGAACACATGTACACTTTTTTGCTCATACTTATCCTGCAGTAAACTGGTTTTCTAGGGGAAAAACTGAAAAATGAAAAAACACTCCTGTGATTTCGGTTAAGATTTTTCTTATTCTTATAGAAAAAAACCCCCATAAAAGCCTTTTAAAACATTTTCATTCTAAACAGCTTTTAGTTTGGGAACTGGTTCCTGATAACAAAACAATAAATATATATGACAGCAACAATTTAGTTTGCAAAAAAGCATTTATAAATGTACCTAAAGATGAGAAAACGAGAAAGGCTTAAAGCTGGTACAGCTCTGTGAGAAACTGCAAAGCTGATGGACCGTATTCCCACCTGATTACAAGCAGCACTGTGGGATCAACAGCGGGGCTGGCTAAGGGCTTAGAGTTAGAAAGGGAAAAAAAAAATCACTGATGCTTGAGAAGGATCAGTGTGGAGAGGATAAGGTGAGTCTTGTCATTTTCCCGTCGCCCAGCAACAAATGTGCCACAGAGTGAAGCATCCAATCTAAATGTCCAGCTGTGAATCCTTTTGTGTCAAAATAAGCAGGAAATAAAACCACCTGAAGTCCTGTAAAGGTTATTCTGTAATCATGTTTGTCATTTTATTGTTATTTGTTGCTTTTACTAGTTTAGTGGTAATATTTTAACTGCATAACATGGTTGCACAAAAAGTGTCTGATCCATTTTCCCTCTCATGTTAAACACCTCCTGGCCACACACTCCCACTGGAGGATTTTCTCCACTGAATGCTGTGGGGCCTCATATATACCATAAACAGTTCCTGTCCATCATTCTTTTAGGCAATCCAAACCCAACAAAACACAAGGGATTCATTAGTCACCCATTTTTAGTGGCGTCTATAGGAGCTGAGATGGAGTTACACACCCTCAGGCTTAATTAAAAGAAATAAAACATCTCTGAGGACACCAACAGTTTCCCATTACACTCAGTTTAAATGGCCTCTCATGAAATAAAAAGTTTCTTATTTCACTAAAATTCATTGAAAATATTAGGATTAATATAATAAATGTGCCAAATGCATCATACCTATATGGAGAAAATCACATAAAAACATTAGATTGACTCACTACACTGATGTGATGCCAACTTGAAGCAATTTATTTCAGATGATGTAGCCAAACTGCATGTTGTACACCTAATTATAAAGTTGGACTAGAAAGAGTTTGACTAGCATTAAGTCTGCTGAGGATTGAACTCCTTTACAAAAATATTAAAATAGAATTGTGCATTTTTCTGTCATTCATTCATGTAATGCATGTTTGTTTGTTTTTTACAAAAAAGCAACAATTCGATCATTTTTGAGCATTTAACTACTATGTTTTGAGTTGTTGCCACCAGATCAACTGTGCGTTTCATTAAGAGGCATTGTTGGACAAACTGTGAGAAACAGGGCTCTACATTTTGGATAAAAATGGACTAAAAAGCTGAAGTGATATGACATTTCTTTGACCTTTGTGCTAACCATTCAATCATTCGTCTGCACAGAAAATGGCTACAACATGGCACGTTGACTTTGGTTGAGTGGCTGATGTAAGTCTGAGAACTGTGCAATCACTCAAGAGGACTTTACATCATGTTTTTGTTCCACTAAAAGATGAGAGGTAGCAATTCACAGTGGCTTTAGTCAGCCGATGTCTAACGTGTTAAGCAGTACGATGTCTTTAATGTTGACCTTAATGTATTTTATATTTAGATATAATTCATCTGAGTGTTCTTTACCTGACAAAATAAGTAATAACTGTTTCATTTGGACATGTTTTTAAACACATTTTTGACTAAAAAAGTAACTTAATTCACAAACTCAACCAGATAAACCTGATAAAACCAACCAGTTCAAAATTCTGTTTTGTTTTTAATAGCATTTATCTAAAGAGGGATATCATTTCAACAAAGCCCTCAAATATCAGTCTCATGCTCATATTAATTCACATCACTTTTTTTCATTGTCCTGTAGTTAAAAGAAACCCACAAATTGCATAATTATTAGGCGAGTGAGTATTCTGGATTCATCCTTATTTTTTGTTCATTACCAGATGAGATGTGTTTTTGTAATTAAAAGCTGCGGCCTAATGTGATGAATAAGACGATCACAGGATTTCATCACCTCAGGGTAAGATGAATACTGAAAGTGAGTAAATAAGTAAAAAGTGCACACAATAAGAAGGATGTCAATAAATAAATAGGAATTAAAAAATGCAAAATAATGAAAAATAAGCAAAAATCAACTTATTGCTACCAGAAACGTATTATCCTCCAGATAATCTGCTGTTTAAAAAGACAAAAGGCACCCAGGACAGAGAAATCTATGAACAAGATGGAATGATTGTAACGGCTGAATCACACAGGTCTCAGCGGGTGGAGGAGGTATAGGCTGCAATCAACAAAAATGTACTTGTCAGACCTTTTTTTAAATTTGGATTAAAAGTAATAAGTATTGAACAAATCACCAAATTTCCTAGTAAATTGCCGGGGCGGCATGTAGCTCAGATGGGATAGTGGCTGGTCTGGCAACTGGAGGGTCTCCAGTTTGATCCCCAGCTCTGTCTGGGTTAGATTGGCATTGTGTCCTTGGGCAAGACACTTCACCCACCTTGCCTGTGTGTGAATGTTGGTGGTGGTCAGAAGGGCCGATGGTGCAGAATGGTAGCCTCGCCTCTGTCAGACTGCCCCAGGGCAGCTGTGGCTACAGACGTTAGTGGTACTTTACCACCACCAGAGTGTGAATGAGAGAGTGAATGAATAATGCAACTTCTTTAAGTGCTTTAGGTGTCCAGAAAGGCGCTATATAAATCCAGTGCATTATTATTATTATTAAATATTTTTCTAAAGATGCTATTGACACAACAACCCATCAAATCCACAAATGCAAAGAAATCAAATCATAGTTTTGTGTTATAAAATTGAATGACAGGGAAAAGTATCAAACATAAAGAAAGGAAGGTGCAAAAGAGCATGGAAAGTCATGCCACTAGGGGTGGCAGATGAACTCATTTTTCCGATGCATCGAGATGTAGACATGAACGATTATGAATCGATTTAAAAATGTTAAAATTAGATTTTATTAATGTTAGTTGAGGGTTGCTAGCCTGGCAAGCCAGACTATATAAATAGAAACATATATAAATAGGGTATATATAAATAGTCTGGCCACGATCCACTGAAACGACTCATTCATAGGGGCGGGATCAACAGTTGTCAATCAAACTGTCTTCACATGCTATTAGATAGCGCTAGGACCAATCAGAGCCATTTAGCAACAACCGGAAGCTGAAAAATAAACTTTTACCGTAACCCGTCGGTAAAGCGGCCAAAACATCCTTTTTCAAAATAAAAGATTTAAGTGCCTCCATCTGTTCGCGTCTTAAAGAAAAGCTCAAATCTAAATCATCCAAAGTTGATGACAAAGCCGTTTCAAACAAACGTGGTTGCCGAGCTGCCGCCATGTTGTTTAATTTCAGAGTCGAAGCTCTGCCGTCATTGGCTAATCCCGCCCACCAAACCATTAGAGCGCTGTGATTGGCCTGGTACGAGACTGACTGGACCAATCAGTGGGCTGCTGAGGTTCCAATGGAGCGTGGCTATACCAGAGTCTGCAGAGCAAGAAGCGGAACTCAAAAGACCGGAAGTTCGGCGCTCGGCTGGACAGTTTAGTGCCCACATAACAACAACAACACAAGACGGCTGAGCAAGTTTTGCGACCGGCACATAAACATTAAAAGCAAGTGTTGGAAGTACTTTGGCTTCTATGAAGTTGAAGGGGAAAGAAACCTGGACATGGGCCACACGATACGGAAGTTGTGTAAAATGAAACTGAAATATTTTGGAAACACGACCAACATGAGAAACCACATTGAACGTTTTCACCCGAAAACAGCTAGCTGCCATGCTAACCAGAGGACAGTTGAGAAAATATTGTCAAAGTTTCCACCTAACTAGGAAAAGGCTAAACAGGTTATAAAGACCATTACAACTTTTATTACAAAGGATTTTCATCAGTACTCAGTTGTTGAGAACCAGGGATTTCACTCTGTGTTGCCTATTTTGGAGCCAGGATACAGCATAGCATCTCAAAGATCTCTTAATGACAGCCATTCCCAAACTGAACAACAAGACCAACAATAATGTCATGGAATCACTGTCTTGCAATCTTCCTTATTTATTTTTGAAGGAGAGCAATTGTTTGTGTTGTTCAAATTAATCTGAAGTCCATAAGCATGATTTTGAATGAAAGCTGTGATTTCATTACAGTATTTTTGTTTTTTAAATGGTTGCACTGCTATGTTTTATTAATTAAAGATAATGGAAGTAAATTCATGTTGGGTTATTACAAATGCTGTGCTTTAAAAGTACCACACATGGCAGGATGGTGAGGGGGAAGAATGATATCTGGATGCATCAATAATCATTTTATAATTGCATCGCAGCTCTCGGGATCATAATCGGATCGACTCGTGAGGACCCTGAAGATTCCCACCCCTACATGCCACCAGCTGGAATCTATTAATAATTAGAGCGCAATCCTGCCAATTAGGTCAAATCAATATCAGCTGCTTCAGGACCACACATGTTTTCACAGAGTTGATGTCATGCAACCATGCAGATGCAATATTAGACTATTAACATAGACAGAGGAACATAAGTCAGAAGATGAAGTCAAAACAAAGTGAGTACCTACACCACCACACCAACGGCAGGATGCAGCATGAGTTTAAAGTCCCCTCCCCTCATGTAAATAAATTGGACATTGTCCTGGCCATACATACAGCTCAGAATATTTTCTCCCAGCTGTTGACGCCTGTTGATTTATGTGGTTTTGACCTTGCTCCTGTTTGTTAACATACAATTTTTTCTGTTAAGCTGCACATAATTATTAGATGAGTAAAAACCACAATGATTAAGTGAGTAAACTCTGGCTCCAAAAATGAAACATAGTATATTGGTTGACTTTTGAATAACGGAAACATTAAAAAAAACAAAAGTGCATTCAGGTGTTCCTGGATGAGCACGTTTGGTGTGGAGGAACTTGACTGGTCTCAATCTAACAGAACGCCTCTGAAACGATCTAAAGCAGACGGTTCAATCCAGGCCTCCTCATCCAAAATCAGAGGCTGATCTCACAAATGTGTTTCTGAACCTTCAAGAAAGAGTTAAATCTGTTAGTTATGCGCTTGTAAAGAGAGATATCCCAGTGCTTTTGGTAATAAAGTGCATGTCGGTGTATCAGACCAGGATCACATCAAGCAGGAGGATGTGCAGTCCAACATAAATCTTGTTACAGTCTGTGAGCTGAGGGGAGCACAGAGATAGGTGTGCAGAGTAAATGTAGGTATACGGAGGATAACCTCTTGTTTTCTTGCCTCACAGAGTGCACCATCTTCCAAATCCCTTCTGATGTGCTTCTAATCCATTAGTCTGCAGAAGCATACCCTGCTCTTTCTGGCTGGTATTCTCCTTTAGGCAGTGGTTGATTAGGCTCATAAACTCATTTATTTAAAAAAAATACACCCTGCAAACACTGCGTTCTGTTTTCACATTCATATTTTTCAGTAAAACAATGTAAAACTATTTTATTAAAGATACTAAAGTTTAGAACGTTTGTTCTGATTGATTTTTAAAAAATAAATATACATGTTTGCACACATACTGATGCTAAAATTAGGGCTAAATTGCAAAAGCAATATGAGGCGAAAAGCCATTTAGGGGTTGAGATAATTTGTCTTTTATGCTGAGCTGAGCCAAATAAAACAGGTTGCTGAAAAGACAGAGACAGAATTCCCATTCCTGCTAAAAATAATTTCCCAGACTTGCTGTCAGCGTTCTTGAAGATTTTATCCTCAAGCAGGAGCTTTCCAGCAGGACTGTGATCTTTATTCAGGACAGTGCTCCGGCAAAAGCCAGCAAAGGCCTCAAACATGACAGAATAATAACCTGAGGGAAAACAACACGTCTTTCTAAACAGGATCGGGGAGGCGGTTGTTGCTAGGTCAGCAGAAGTTGATTGTAACTAGCTCACAAAAATAAAAGATTCTTTCATGAACTGAAGATTTGTGGCAGTTACAGAGAATATGTGTTACTGTATTAGTTACTGCATGGTTGCAAATAATCTAAAAGCTGAAAATTTACTTGATATTTTAGCATGAAAAGTTAAAGATGGAGCACATAAAAAAAACTCACAGTTTTGTTCCAGTTTAGGTTTGACTTATCGTCCTGTTTTGCTCAAACTGTGCTGCTGAATTAATTTGCTCATAACTCTGTTGCCCTTGAAAACCAGCCTGCACAGACACATTTCCACCAAACTTCTTGGCTTTATGATAAGATGCTAATTGAGTGTGATGGCTGTGAAGGTCCAGCTGAGTGACAGCCAATAACACGTTCTACAGAGAGGACTTCTGTCAGCAGATGTCGCAACAAATACGGAGCGGCCTCAAACACACAAACGTATATGAACTCAACCGCACGCACACGGGCCATGCCAGTCAAACTGCACTATCACAGAGGGGCAGTGTTAACAGCCAGTGCCACAAACACTCCAAATCATCTTGTTCCCTGCAGACCATTGAGGCTGAAGTACTCTATGTCTCCCTTTAAATGCTGCATTTCTAAATATTTCAACGGTGCTATGTGCTCGGAGCGAACAAGATGCAATAACACAAAGCACAAAGTTTGTTTATGGCTGTATATGCATGAAATTCCTGTGGCGTGTCCTGGTTCATAATTACAAAAGAATAAACGTCTGAATTAAATATGCATTTTTTTCCCCCCAATCGTCATTGTTGCTTTCAAGACAGGAGGGTTCTTCGGATCTTTCTTGTGTGGTATCGTTTCTTATTATTCATGGACTCCCTCCAGCCTCCCTTGGCCCCCTGCCCATCCTATCCTCTTATCTTTCACTTTCACTTCGCCTCCTAACTCTTTGAAACCCCTTTCTGCATCCCTTTTTCCCATCATCTCCTGTCTCGCAGCACTCATATGCCAGCAGCAGCGCTTCAGCTATTGGGTCTGATCAAAAAGAACACTAAAGAATTTTTAATATCCAAACCGCAACCACACACAAACAGCTTCAGAGTAAAACGGTAAAGGGAGTAAAAAATAAATAACAGGCAAAATAGCTCATGATGAGTCCCTGCTGAGGGTTATCCAAACATAAAATGTTAGAGGAGAGTGCTGGAATGCTAAAAAAGATGATGTTTTTGCATCAAAATAGCGGTGAAGATGGCGTGACAAACCGATAGGAAAGGAAAGAGAGATTAAAGGAGCAAAAACCAAAGAGGTGGATTGTGGGAAACAAAGAGAAAGAGACAGCGTGTCAGTTTTGAAGTTGACAGGCTCCATGCATGAATATAAGCAGTGCACAAGTAGCCTGAGGATGGGTGTCTACAGTCAGAGGAGACACCAGCACACCCCGGGCAAGGAGACCTCGCGCCTGGTTCGGACTCCTTATGTAAATACAAATCACAGCTTCTGAGCATTTTGAGGTGGCAAATTATCACAACAATACAGCTGAGGAGCCTCCCGCTTCGAATGACAGGAGCAAAGTTATGATGCATCGTGGAAGTCTATAGATATCATTACACATGAAATGAATCCACGCCTTTTCTCTCGGAGAGAGCACGCTTCAATCGGACCTCCTGTGATGTCTCCGCAGCATCGTGCTCGAGATGCGGTTCATTTGCTCATCTTTTATGTCTCTGCTGACACATCCGAGGAGGTTTTCCGCTCCCTGAACGCTCCCTTCGTTATTGTTTTTCTTGACCAATGTCGAACAATGCCTGTTTTGGTCACACTGCCTCGCTTTGATAATTGCAGGCATAAATTACAGCATTTTTATTTTCTTCCAACTCTCTATACTGGGCTTCAACGTGACCTTCACTACCAAATAAAAAATTTAGCTGGAGCTGTGAATTCATTGTAGTTAATTAGAGAAGAGCACTGTAGTGGTCCTGCATTAAAGGGCAAAGGCCCTTCAATGTGGAGATAAATGGCAATGCATCAAGTTACATAACAACTACACGTGCCTTCGCAATGATTTTGTTGGCATGGCAGTGTCCTAATATTACAAAACTATAAATGAAGACAATCTCCAAGGATTAGGGAGTCTTGGTCTAAAATACAGGAATAGCTTTAGCAGCTATCTCAGTTCCCATCAGAACTCTGCCAGGTCCTGAGGCCAAACACTGATGGAGCCATTTCCAGTCAGGAGTCTGCCCTGACTCTTCATATTATGTATTGAAACATTTATTATGACTGAAACCTGTTTTGTTGTCATGTTAAAACTAATATCCTCCGTCCAACAATAAACTGTGGAAACATCTAATCTGCATTTACAGGCACCTGTTTCTCAAACACTAGGAACTACAGTTCAGTATATATAACAACAGAGCATCTTCTTCCTTTTTTTATTTGCCATAAAATCTAGCATGAGCAGCACCAGCTGCTCCCACTGCTGTACTGACAGAGACGTATTGTTTTTCTCTTTCTTCAGGACTCTCAGCTTGGTGGATAGAGTGGCAGTGGGTCTCTTGTAGAAGCCAGATTATTCTGGGATTTTCTTCACCTCAAGGTGTGATTGTTAGCTAATATCTTTCCAACCAGCAGCTCAAATGCTGTAAAAAAGAAAGTTCAAACTCAACTTGTCTTTATGTTTTAAACCATATGTCCAAGGTCAGGTCAGAAACAAACAGTCCAGGAGGAAAACACAGGCACTTTTCCAGAGACACTCCCCTTTAGAGAGCAAAGATGTTCGCAGACCAAACCATCCATCCATTTTCTTAACTAGCTTAATTCAGGTTCATGGAGAGCAAAGTGTGTAACTCCAGCAATCATTGGGCAAGACGTGGGGTACAGGACACCCTAGACAAATGGCTTAAAGTGGCTCTCTGGAGCATTTTTCTCTGTATCAAAGTTTTCTAAATGTTTTAAATGATATTTCAGGTCTAAACTATGATCTTGAGTTCCACAACATCTGTCATTCTGATGAAGACCCTCCTTCCTCCTAGAGACCCCTTTCCATTATTTCTTGCCGCCGACATTTTTTAGCCAATGAAATTCAAATGTCTGCATTCTCTCAACATGCACGCGCATCGACGCGCGTGTCGAGATGTTTTGAGGAGGAGCCTTTGGACGCTAGATTCAAAAACTGCTCTCCTGCTGAAATAATCCAGAGTGCTGCTTTAACCCTAACCCACATCTTTTTGGAAAGTGAGGAAGTTAGATACCCAGATAAAACCCATGCACGCAAACTCAGAAAAACCCCAGCTAGGTGTCAAACCTGCAACCTTCTGGTGGTAAGGCACCAGTATGCCACCATGCAGCTATGTTCCCAGGACAGAGGGGGTGTATCCAGCTGTGCCTAAAAGTTTAGAGGATGGCACAAACATTAAATAATACTGAGGCAACAACCTTTGTGACAATAAGTATTGTGTAGTTCGGGCATCTTGTTAGGATGCCCCCTGGACGCCTCCCCAGGGAGGTGTTTCAGGCATGTCCTGCCGGCAGGAGGCCCCCGGGTCGACCCAGGACACGCTGGAGTAAATACATCTCTGGTTTGGCCCTGGAGCGCCTTGGGATCCTGCCGGAGGAGCTGGTAGAAGTGGCTGGGGAGAAGACTGTCTGGAACTCCCTAATTGGGATGCTGCCCCCGCGACCCGGACCCGGATAAGCGGAAGAAGACGAGACGAGTATTGTGTAGTTTTACCAGTGCTTTTAGCCAGGGCTGTAATCCGATCTGACCCAGACCTCTTCCCAGTGGGAAATTTAAGGAAAACCTTCAGAGGGAGGCGACCAGGAGGCATCCTGATCAGATACCTGGACCACCTCAGCTGACTCCCTTTGCTGTGAAGGAGCAGCAGGTCTACTCTGAGCTCCATTAGTTGATGGAAATTCTCACCTTTTCTCCAAGGCTGAGCATGGACCCCCGACAGAAGAAGTCTGTTTCATCTGTTCAGGGATCTTGTTCTTTATTCGTGATGCAAAGGCCATAAACAAAAGTAGAGGTTAGAACATGTAGCTAAAATATATGAGAGGTTTTTCAGCCTTAATGTTTTTGTGACTATTTTGATAATTGTGACATGCTCAAAACCTTGGGCCACAGCTGCAGCCTGATCAGGAAATCTGGAGCTTTGACTTTCAGCTCAGCTCCTTCCTCACTGCACCTTCATTAATGCAGATGAAGTTCCAAACCATCAGTTCATCGGAGTCTCACTCCATCCTAACATCACCTGAACAGGGAGCCAAGAAGCTGGATGACAAAGGACAGGCGTGGTGAAGTTCAACCCACACAGAGAAGGAGCTCAACACAGCTTTGCAGGTGGCTGCGGTTCAGTGGTAAGAGCGGTCACCTGTCTTTTAAAAGGTCAGTGGTTTGATCCCAGCTTCCCCAGCACATGTCAAAGTGTCCACCCCCACACCCTGTCTGTGCACAATGTGACTTTCAATGTAAAGCGCTTTGAGGGGTCAAAATGACTAGAAAAGCACTAAATACATGCTAAATAGCTTGTTTAGTGGTACAGACTGGAAACCATTTAAAAGTGACCCCAGTGACAAATACCTCAGGGGACATGATTGTAAGCCGTCCTCAAAACACGTGAACTGAACCTCCTCCCTCCTTTCCAAAACCTCATCAAAACAATTTAAACCAGCTTTAAACAGATTTGCTGCCTAAAAATATTTGCCAGACCAAGACAAATCCAGCAGATTGAACTGTGTGCAGTGAGTCATATGTTCTCATGGCGCAGCATGGCGACTTTAAAAACCCTAATTTGTCAGGTTATTATGTTTTTACACTGAAGATTGGTTTATTCAAATATAGCATGGATCCCAAAGTAAACTGTAACAGGTGACAAAAAGAAATATTCATAACAGAGCAAGAATAACCATCAGTCTGCTCAGAGAACGGCTCGCCGGTTTGTGCAAATACTTCGTTCAACACTTGAACATAATGTCTCTGCAAACACAGCCCCTGTTCTGTAATGGTTTCAGCAGAAAGTCATTTGTGTTCAGCGTTTATTAGCTCTCCACTTAGTTGCAAAACTTAAAAAAAAGGAAAAACACAAACAAAACAGAAAGGACTAAGGAACACACATTTTGTCCAAATTATGAGCAGATTACGTAGAACGAGTCTCTTGTGTTGCTCCAATTCACAGTTTTAAAGCATAAGTTTGGCTTTACACACTGTACCATATTTGTTCTTTGTCCTTTCCCTCTCTGTCCCTCTATGTGCGATCACATCACAGATTCACTTCATTAGCACACTCACTAACACTCACTAGCTCCCAATTAGAGTCAGAAATTGGCTTCTTTAAAATGAAGATTCTTATCCCCCTGCTACCGAGCACTGTTCAGCTCCCGCTGCTGTCGTTCCCCAAACTTCTATTTTTATCATTTCAGTCTCACCAGTTTCTCCTCTATTCACCATTCCCTTTTACATTTTGCAAGGTTTTTTTTTGTTTAAATTATCTTTGTAAATGTATTTTTCTTAATGAACCAAACTTTTTCAGGGATCTTGACAAGACTATTCAAACTTTGCCCTTTTAATTAAGTGAAACTCAGTTCTTATAAAGACCAACACGTTTCCTTTCATGTAGTCAGTCACACCAAGTTAAAGACGTGAATGACTTCTCTTGAATGTGGCAGTCCTTTCAGAGTCTTTATCAGAGAAAAAGAATGACGCATCAAATTCAAAGGAATGTAGTGATCTGATGAAATAGTGTGAGGATGTCAACGAGAATGGCCATTGAAAGCTGAGAGTTTGAACAGAATAGTGTGAAGCTCTGCGTTGAAATGATTGGTGTTAAGGACTTTAGGTTTAAGAGTGCTGTAAAGAGAGAGCTGGAGCAAAATACTTCTTATGATTCATCTCAGTCTCTGCTGCTCAAAGGAGAATAAAACTCCAACTTTCATTCATCCTTCCATCTATCCATCCATCCATCCATCCACCCACAAAATGAGATGTAAAAATGACAACTTGATGATAAAGAAACAGTAGATTAGAGCTTTAAGAGATGTAGTTCCTCAAAGAGGAAATGCTATTTCAGCTAATGACAAATGAGGGTGAAAATCAGGCTTTTGCACTCACAAAATTAAAGCCCGGCATCAGACTGTCTTAATTTATAGAAAAACATTTCATAAGAATGCCTGGATTAAAGTCACACTATGTAACTTTTTCATATTTTTAAATACTTTTCCAGTATGTGCTAAAACGACCCTACAGGGTTAAAGGTACCAGAGGGAGTTTGGTAAACAATGTAGCTTAAAACTTTTATTTTTCATGCCTCTTAACAACGTTCTAACATAATATAGCTATAAATATATTGTGGTGATTAACGGACACTAGGGGTGCTAAAAACAAGTCAAAACTGCATAGTATGCCTTTAAAATGATGGTCTCTCATGATTATGACACTACATAGAATTTCCTAAAAATAAAATGCCAAAACTAATCAGTTTGTGTTTATATTATAGGATGCAGACTAGATATAAAAAAAAAGTTGTCTTTATCTCTACAGGACACATTTCTCGTATCTTGAATTGAAGCAGTAGTCATTTTCAGATTAATCCTGCAGCTTTCTACAGCAATGTGTCATTGCTGTTTTTCCATTAATTAGCTCTACTGGTCATCTTCCACAATTATCAGTGATTTTGTGAATGACTTTTTAAATAAGAGTATAAAAAAGACCTTAAGATTATGTGGTGATCCCGAGTTTGTTTTTGGTAAAAGAAACACTTTTTCTAAATTTCCTCAAAAGCTGCATTTGTGGAGATACAAGGTTTTCACCAATCAGTTATAAGCATGAAAAATGTGTAGTAAAGATAGGATGAGTTCTAAATCCTATTAACAAGTTTTGGTGAGAATCTGAAAAAAATGACCCTTTAAAAAAAACTCTTCATAAAACATTGGAACCTAAAGTTTTAAATTTCAATTAAATTCAAGCTGTCATGAAACCAAAGGTGGTGTGACGAGTCATTAATTACCATTTTTGTGAAGGTTCTATTTGTTTTGTGTTTTTTAATACGTTAGTTTTGCAAACCAGACATTTTTAGTTCTTAAAGAAAATAGCTTTGTTTCATATTTATGACTTTTTGTTCCTACAAAGAACATGTCTTGAATCTAAATGAAGAAAAATACGCATCTTTACTCCTAGAATAAAACATAATTGGCAACAATGCGGATTTGTTTTTATTCATTTCCCATGCAACAAGCGTATACGCTGATGTGGCTAGTTTGCGTTTATCTATTAAATTAATGAGGGTTTCTCTCACATTCCAGCCGTGAGCTAATGAAAACAGAGGTGAGAAAACGGCAACAACGTAGGACCCTTTAATTTACATCCTACTGTTGCATTAAGCCAAAGTGGAGCTCATTAAACAATTATTTAAAACACTGGAGGAATCAGAGCCCCAGTCTGCAGCACAACATAACCAATCAAACGAGTCACACGCTGCAGCATTGTTGTCATTATGGTGCACAAGATCCGACTGTCTTTTCTTCTACAGTCTTTATTAGTGATTTTCATCTTGCCTGCTTGAAATCTATGATCTAATACCAATCTGTCTGTGAAATCCACATGTGGTTTAGTAGACTTGTCTTGGAGAATGAGCCGCAGATGAGAAAGAAAAGCTAGAACTCCACTCTGCTGATGGACAGACAGGCAAGGGATGCAAACAAAAGTAAAAACGTGAATTGGATTCAATCAAACTGCAATCTGCTACTTCCTCGTTCGGTCCCTGAGTTGTGCATAATCACCCCAAACTTATCAGGGGAAAAGCCTTTTCAATTTCAAATCCGTCTGCAATCAGCTGCAAGCAGATGGAGACGGATACATGAAAGCATGTCAGGGAAACAGTCACGTCTTTGTACTCAGTCATGGATAGCCAAAAGGCTAACAGGCTTGTATTTGAATGCAAAGGCAAGCCCTGTTTGGCCCAGCGCACCGTCCACATGCCGTTCGGCTTGGCAGAAACAACACTGTGCTTGACCTTGAGCTCAAATTCTGAGACAGTTTTCTCCTTTCTGTGTTAAATTTGTTTCTGTCTCATTTTTCCATAACCCTCCCTCAAAAATCAACAAAAACAAACAAATTCTGCTCAAATGCAGAGCCAGGTCATTGCCAGTTTGGCTTGGTGGCATTTATACAATTCTTTCATAAATTATTTGCAGTACAGCTTCTTCTTCTCCTCCTCTTTGTCTCCACACCTGCTGCGCGGTGGCATTTGAAAACAATTTAAAACGAAACAAGATGAGTTGTGGCGATTGCTTCAGGCTTACTGGAATTTAATAAGTAAAATCTGATTATACATTGGACATAAAACATTAGTATCAAACACTATAAGAAAACAAAGATGCTGTCTGGTTACAGGTGTTTTGTTTTGTTGATTCTTACTGTACTTCTAATTTAATACATCAACTTTAAACATCTAAGTTGAATCAAAAGGAAAATACAGTTTTCCAGCTCTATCAGACTATTATTAAATCAGAGTTTTAAATATAAAATCACTTCATCATCCTGATTTGATTAATTATGAACACTTTAATAAAATGTTGGAGCTTTAAAAAAAAAAACCTGTATTACTTTTCATCTGTTTTCAAAAACCTGGACCTCACAGAACATCTACAACACATGATATGAGGTTATGTTGCAATTACATGAGAATTATTGAACATTTTTACAGAATTTTGAATGTGTGGCATAAAAGGACAAGGTTTTAAATGACAAAAACAAAAGTTACTTATCAATCAGACTATCTAAAGCTTATTTTGTTTAAAAGTGACTCCATCAATTTAGATTAAAATATGCTATTATCCATTGTAACTGGGTTTCTTTGCTCTACCTTGATGCTAATATCAATATTTTATTTGATCTAAACAGCAGTAAAATGTTTACTAACCTCATTTTAATGTGGCTCCTTTTGTCCATAAACCTGTTTTTCCCAGTGTATTTGAAAATTACACAAATTAGATTAAATGTAAAACAGCCAAAAAAAGCAGCAAAAGTAATAAAACAGTCTTTTTATTTGAATAAACTTTATAATATATAAAGCTGCTCTGAGTGATTTGAAAAAAACAAATTAGCTTAAAACATTATTTTCATGCCTCTTAACAACGTTCTAACATAGTATAGCTATGGATATATTGTGGCGATAAAAAACGTGGTTCTCTCGCATTTGTTCAAAAACCTCAGCCAGTCACACGTTTTGGACAATTTGACAATCCGGCTGTCTGTTTCGCCGAAGCGCCGCACTTCCTTGGGTCATCCATTTGCTTGCTGGCGCATTTTGTAGTAGAACATCCTGGAAGTGAGAGAAGGACAGAAACGGCTGGCTGCTACCGCTTCAATTTTAGGAAAATTTACCAGAGTCCCAAAAAGAAAAACACCTTTTCAGTTTGCAGAAAACAAAAAACGAACATAGAAAGAAGAAAAACCTGGGGGAACATTAGCATAGCGTCTCAACAACTGGTGTTTTGTTTTGGTGTTAGCCAATGGGAGGGATGAGAGTTCTGGGACCGTGATTGATGTGTCCAGCTTGTTTGCAGATTACCGAGTGCAGCTTTAAATTAAATTACAACTGAAACAAATATATATAAATGAAAGCTGTACTTCTATGGCGTACAGTACATGTCCCACTACTTCTAGGCTTTAGCTCAAAATAAACACAACAAATAGCAACTGTACTGTTTTACATTCGACTGGATACAAACTGCTTTGCAGAGCTGTGATCTTGCTCATCCATTCATGGACACACTCACGTATAGCAACCGTGCAAAGTGCTGGCCTGCAGTCAGCAGCATCTTCAGTGTTTCATCCAAAGACACTTGGACATGTGGAGGATTTGGGGGGAACAAAATGCCAAGCTGCAGACAAAACTTGCTCAGCCACCTTAGCCACAGCCAAGAAAACAAAAACGATGGATTTGTTTCAGTGAGGTGAAAAAATAGTTTGTTTAAAGCAGATTTAGCTTTTGTTACTTCTGATCATTTTGTAGAAACTGCAGATAAAAACAACGATGTAAAATATTAAACGCTTTACCTTTCAAACCTCTTCAGGTGTGCAGAGAGGTGTGAGCTCACCTTGCACAGATATCTCACCCCTGTCTTCCTCTCCCTCTTGCTTATCTCCCTTGAAGTCCCTTTCGAGGTGCAGTTGTTGTCACAGCTGTCCTCTAAACAGACGGTCATGCCAACACTGTCTGTCTCTTCATCTCTCCGTCTCCTCCAACACACAGGGCTGCATGTCAGCTTATAGTGCAAGTGCTGGCCAGGGAATGAGCCTAAATGTCAAACTCAAGATGTCACACATGCTTTATTTGGTGCTAACCAGTCAGGATTTCATCAATTCTTTATAGGATAAGGCAGACTTTAAAGCAGTGTCTGCTGGTGCATAAAATATGATTCACTTCCAGGACCGATGGATGGAGTTTGTGTGTCTGCTCTAAGTTTTCATGCGAGCAAATGAAGGAATACAGTATCTTTTATGTGACAGTAGGTTCCCCATCACGCCAAGTCTGTGCTTACTGCAGAACACCTCACGGCAGCTTCGGCTTGCAGTTTGTGGTGGATCTGGCAAAGCTTACAGCTCCAGTCTGAGTCTGGGTTTAAGACGAGGCTAACTGGACGCCAGCTCCTCAAATGAATTTGTTCTCACTCTCTGAAGTGAAAAGCTGTTCAAAAAAATGAAGTTCTTTACTCCACCAAATTTCCTGAACTATAAAATGTTTCATTTGCATGCCATGAGGCAGGCATTGGTTTGTGATGCTGCACAAATAAAGTAGCAGAAATATTGCTGTGATTTTTAGCAACCGTTTCACATCTAATCATCGGAGTGGGATAAAATGAAGCAGAACTGGGCTGAAATGTTACCTCATGAGTTGTGTTTGTGCATCCAATAACAATTCTCTGTCATTTGGATGCTGTTTGCATGCATCCGAGTTTTTTTTATGTTTATGTGTGACTCACTCATAAGTGTAAACTGTGATTTGGCCATCTGCCTGAATTTCCCCTACAGGAGCACAGAAGTGAGAAAAGCTGCTCCTTGTTAGGGCTGCTTCCAGCAGAGGCAAATCTCAGCGCTCTGCTTGTGTCACTAATCTGTGAGATTTCATCAGTGGAGATGAATCTGAGTCTTAGAATATATTCTGATTTCTTTTCTCTCACACTGGACTGTTTATTCATCGGTGTTAGCTTATTTCTAAACATGTAGGTCTTTTGTTGGTCCAGACTCATTTTTCTGATGACCTAAATGTGTTTGATGGGGATTAAACAGGAGAAAAAAATTCATTTCAAAGTACTTTTCTAGAATATTTCTTTAACAAAAAGCTAATGTAGTTTTTGAAGCTTGGTGCAATAGATAATTGTCATAAAACTACATGTTTTAAGATATAAATTTTAACACACACACACAAATATTTATTTTGAATGTATTTTATCCTGATATCTCTGACTCTTCTAGAAAAAAAAAGCAGAAATCATGAGCTAAAAACACTCCGGCGCTAGCATAACAGCTAGCCACATTGGGTTAGCTTAGCCCTCGTGAGATACGTGACTTTGTGAGACTTCAGGGCATCGAACCGGAGACTCAGAAGTTGCAAACGCAGGATCCTGAACACAAGCAGCACATGGGGCTGAGTGAGTTTTCATTAACCCTGTAAAGGGTCATATTAGCACATACTGGCTCAAGAAAAAGATTTAAAAATATGAAAAAGTTACATAGTGGGCCTTTAAGTGCAGCTGCTGTTCTTCCACCCCTCATCCAACCTCCTGAAGCAAAACCTTTCTTTCAAATGGGCGGAGCAGCTGGGAGTCACGCCCCGTACATCTCTCTTCTCTGCAAGTGTTGGTGAGACGTCGGTGGGTCTTCAGGGGCTCAGATGAAGGGAGAAAAAAAAGTTGTGCTCGTTGATGCAACCATCTACTAAGCAACAGCTGTGCTTTGCTCATGGCTTCACCATGACTGTTTGATAGGACGCAAGGTCTTGTGGTTTTTAAAGGGCGGGCTCAGGTAGCCAAAGGTGCTCCTGATTGGCTCTGTCTTCTAGAGAGGAGTGGTCTTTTCCCTTCTTGACGTCAGCGAGGGAAAGATTTAGAAACCACCCGTTTTAGCATTAGCTCAAAACACATTTCCCAAAAATGAGAATCAGGAAGTGAAAACGGTGAAAATATTTTCTCACATTTGGGTCTCAGATACAGTCTTTGGGACTGATATGACTGTTAAAAGATATTTAGAAAATACATGTAGCATAATATGGGACCTTTTAAGTACTTTTGTATATACTTTAATGATACTTTTTATCTTGTTTATATTGTTTTAACTGAAATGTACTTGTGTTTTCTCTATCTGTAAAAGGCGCTAATACATTTTACTTCTCTTTACCTTTACTTACTTACTGTTATATTTTGCGACCATGTAGAATTTTAAATTAAGCTTATAATATGTTCTGTGACCTGTTTTATTAATCCGGTGCACAGCACCTTGGTCATGTGGGTGTTTAAAGTGTGATATATACCATAAATGTGTACATTTATACACTGTTATGGATCATAGAGATCCTCCACCAAAAGGGCACAGGATTTGATCTGAAACAGCAGGTTTTTGATGAATGAACTAATCCTGTGGAGATGCTAGAAACTTGATCAGAAAACATTAGAGAGAAAACGACATATTTGATTATGTAGAATAAAATAAAATGAATTTTAAGTTAAAATCTTCTGCTCTGTGGCAACACACAAGCTTGGTTTCCTCACAGTTGGGGTCTCAAATCTCAGCTTTGCAGGCTGTTTGGTTTCTACTTTACATCTTCTCTACTTAAGCCTTATAACATGGTGACATTCATAAATCAGGGAGCCTTTCAACAGCTGCAGCCTGCTTTAACATGACCTCCACATAAAGTCGTGCTAGACTCAATTAGTGGTGAATATTCTTTATGTAGGCTCTGTGTTTGTGGACGGACAAGATGGTTAGATGTCTTTCCAGGTCAGTGAGGCTGTCAAAACAAAGTAGGCTAAAGTCAAAGTCTGTAAGGTGGGGGCCTTGAAAGTCACACATGGTGAGGAGGATGCTAACTGATGCAGCTTTTTGATGTTTCTTATTTTACCATCATGGCCACGAGGGACATAAGAGGCAGCTCATGACTGTGGATCAACCAAAGAGGGGTGAAATCTAAATATGCTGTCTGGGTTGCTTCTGCATAGATTTTTAAATTCATCTCAAAGCAAAGAAAACACAACTTTTAACATTTGATGATGCAAGAAACAATCATCGATCGTTCAAATTTAGAAAATTTCTGCTAATTGTCAGAAAAATTTGATTATATGATTTTATGCGGTCAGAAAACATTGCAACAGGAAAAACTTTAAAATGAAAACAGACTAAATACGACCATAAGGATGATGTCAGGCTTCACACATCTTCATCATAACCATTCTAACACAAGAAGAAAAAATCCTGAAATGATCATTTTAGAAGTTCAGTCCCCAAATTTTTCACACGCTGCTTAAGAAAAAGACATTACAAAAGACAAAATAAAAGACAAAAGGCATTAAAAAGTAAAATGAACTGTCTGTAACGTGCACTTAAGACCTGGCAAGTGAAAAGTGCAGATCATTATTTATTTATCAGAACAGCATTTGAATAATAGGTGTCACTAAGGATATTTTAACTACAGCAGAGATCACTTCTCTGTCCCTTGGTTAATATAATCCACTGCCTACAATCAGTAATCATTTTACTATCTAATTCAATCTAAAAGCAAATTTGGTTGAACTGTATAACATACATTTATACATTTACACATCCGTGCATTTATAAGTGCTGCAGATGAGAGTTGTAAGCTAAAGTTAGCATATAAAATAAACTGTTGTGAATTAAAAACATATAATAAAGAAACGTTTAGAGGTTGCATCTTAAGTTGCATTTTAACCCTTTAAAGGCCCACTATGTAACTTTTTCATGTTTTAAAATCTTTTTCTTGAGCCAGTATGTGCTAATATAACCCTTTACAGGGTTAAAGAAAACTCACTCACCAAGCACCAGATGGGCGGCCATCTGGTGCTTGGATCCAGAATACCACATTTGCAACTTCTGAGTCTCCGGTCCGATGTCCTGAAGTCTCACAAAGCCACGTATCTCGTGAGGGTTAGGCTAACCCAATGTGGCTAGCTGTTATGTGTAGTGTTTTTAGCTCATAATTCCTGTTTTTCTATCTCTCCCTGCTTGAACACAGCTGGTTTCTTTGAATGAGTGATGAACCGCTCCAGTAGAAAGCAATGAATGCTGAGGAGACATTTCAACAGTTAGATTTAGGTGTGTCTGAGCAACGACAATGCTAACATTTTTACGATAGTGATTTATAATGGACACTAGGGGATGCTAAAAACAAGCCAAAACTGCATAGTGTGCCTTTAATGTCTGAGAAGAATGAAATTAAATTTTGTTCTTTAGATTTTTTATTAACTTGGTAAAATAATACCAATAATGCAACCTTTTAATCAAAAAGCCTCACATCTTTAAGATTTTAATGTACTGTAATACAATAAGGTGATGTCCATACCTGGTTCTGGAGGGCCAACATCCTGCATGTTCTGGTTGTTTTCTTGCTCCAACACACCTGATTCGTTGTTGTTTTGGCCTCAGTTCTGCAGAAGGCTGTTAATCAGCCAGTGATTCAAATCAGGTGTGCTGAAGCAGACACATCTCAAACATGTGGCCCTTGAGGCCCAGGATTGGACACTGGGGAACTAAAATGTGCTCTATTATACATAGTAGAATGTCAAATGTGAACTGTGGTCTCTTTATGGCCTGCTTTGTTGCTTCTGACAGTCAGAAATTATATTAGATCTTTTGATTATTTATATTTGCATATTAAATTCAGATTTTGTAATAATTTAATGGCTGTGCTTAAAAATAATATGAGTATTGCAAAGACAAAATAACAGTAATGTAGCTACTGATAAAAGTATTATTCTCATGTTAAATGCTGCACGTGTTCCGATTTGTTCTTCTTTAGCTGTACAAATATCATTAAGACATTAACAAGAACTAAAGCAGCAAACTAAGTCATCAATGAAAGTCAATAAAAAAGATCAAACTTGTTTAATCCCTTAAAGAAATGCAGACATCTAAAAGCAGAGTTAGTGACTTATTTATACAGAGTTCTGAGTATCTTAGCCTTGGAATCTGTTGAACATGAAAAGATCTGAATAAAAGTGGAGATGTGAGGCATTAAACATTCACACAACCTATAAGAACACGAACACTGTGTCGAATTTATCTGTCGGTGACATCATCTTTACTTTTATAATTATTCATGGCTTAATTTAATGCAAACATCCTGTATTTTTTTGATCTTCCTGCTTAAAATGAATCTTGAATCAACGCCTGTTGTAAAGATAACTTCTCATCACATAACTCAGCAGCCTAAAAGGAGAACAATTGCATAGCCGGCGTCATGGATGAGGTGGAGGACATCTTTCTGCACATGAAACCAATTTGGGATTAGGGAAAGTTAATTGAATATCAAAAGCAGAGTGAGAGTAAAGCAGGACCTGGACTGGGATGGAGCCTGAGGCATGTAAAACTGTGACATCAGCACAAAGAACGAGAGGATGGAGTTTTGCCCTCCTCCTCCTTTTTTCTTTGAATGCTTATCAAATCTGCAGGTGGAGTTTTGTGAAGTGATTTGAAAGCAGTTGTGTTTCATGTTGCCTGGACTCGTGCCACACAATGCCACAGCTTTTCTGTCATGACAGGTAATTACTTCTAAAGCGGCAGGAAACACACGAACAGAACTGTATAATAAAAATCAAATATTAAAGAAATGATGATGCATTTCTTAGAGAGAAAAAATAGAAGTGTAGGTGGTGCGCTGGGTCCGCGTGCAGCGAATTCTGCCTTTTTCGTGCGTTTTTCAGACTAAAAAAAGTGCAGCACGAGTCTGAGGTGAACATAAGGGAATAGCGGGTCTCCCGCGATATTAAAGGGACCAGAAGTCCCTGGTATGGATCAAACAGATGTAACCCCGCCTTGAATTTCCACAGTTCTTAACAGTCGCCGCGTCTTGCGCCTCCATCAGTACCGAAGGTAACTCCGCCGCGTGCGTAAAGCTCCTGGACACCAAGAGGACATCGCGCGTTTTCAGCTTCATGCTTCACTTCTTGAAGAAGGAAAACAAAACGAACTAATCATCTGACTTTATTAGATAAAAAAGGCAACAGTGCGTTGGGTGTGTTTGTGCACGTTTTGGGGTTCTGATCGTGCGTATTTCCGCCTGAACTGATGCCTCACACTCGAGCTGCTGCGCGATTCGATTCTTTTCTGAAGAGTAAATAATGTGCAAGGCAAGTAAAGGATCCAGAGGGAGCTAACTGTGGACTCTGGGATTTAAAAACAGAAGATTCAGTCAAACTTATGGCGTGAAGGTAAGACCGGTTTTATTGTTTTTAACCCTTTTTTATCAAATGTGATGACAAAAACAAGATTATCTTAAACTCTGACTTAAATCGGTCTAATATAAAAAAATGAAAGCTGATGTTTGTGTGGGTGACATTCCCATTTCTGTGGATGCATTTTTGCGCGACTTAGCGCGTGCATGGAGGTGCCTTCCGGGGTTTTATGATGACAGGAGTGTGCGCATTATCGATCCAGGCTGGATGTGATTTAAACTTGCTGAGGGCGAACATTTAGACAGTTCTCTGTTGTAATCAGCTGGGTTCAGCCTCAGAGCGGGTTAGGGGTTCACTTTATGTCTTGAACCCGATCGGTGCGCGTGGAGCTGACCTTCCCCCACCCAGTTTCAGATCCGTTAGTTCCCAAACGGTGATCAGTGCTGGACTCTGACTCCGAGAGGCAGTAGGTCTTTGACACAGAGCTCCACGCCGCGCAGGTGGTCGCTGCTCCGGCTGCGCATCCTTCCCTGTGCCCGCGCTGTGCGCCGAGGGCAGCTTTAAACCAGCAGGGACACACACAGAGAAAGAAAAATGAAAACAGGGCAGCCGTTCTGCAACCTGGAAGTATTTCCAGCTTCTTCTTGCAGAGTTTATAGAGGAATGTTTTCAGATTTCAGAGAATGTGCTGCAGGATGAATCAACCCCTGCACACTTTACCATTTTACCTCTTGTGTCTTTATTTTAAGATTTGGTACTACTGCTAAATGCATCAGATAAAAATGCTGTGTCTGCTTTATGAGGGGGGGAAAGCAAAGTGTCAGTCATAATGCATAAAGTGCTTTGACATTAGATCAGCAGCAATATGGACGCCTGAGCCCATCAGGGGGGTTAACAGCACCAGTTTGGAAAACTTCAGACTTTATTTCAAGAAATAAAATGTAGCAAACAATTCATGCAGAATTAAATGGTTTCTGAGTAAAATAAATGGACCTGCTAATCTCCAGTGAAAGCCTTTCTGAGTTCGAGGATCAGCTGAGCTGCTGCTGTGTGTATTTGGTGTTTATCCAGTGGCAGCACTCAGACAAATATCGAGTTATTCCACCTCCCTGTCTCTTATCTGTTACTCCTCATCGTGAGCAGAAGCTGCTTGATGCAGCGTTTGTCCAAACCTGAATGCTTCGAGGAATTGCTCACTTAAAGAAAAAAGGGAACTTTTTTATGTTTCAAAAATAAAGAATCGCTAACAAGAACTCATATGGCGTATGTATGTTACACCCAGCTCTGGCATTTTGCAAAAGTCTGAGGCGAGGATTTTTAGATCACGGTGGCACAAAGACTGTAGAAGTGGCTGAGGGCTTAGAACTGAGCCAATTGATGCAGTTGGCTAGTCAACAGAGACAGTTCAATTAAACAAAAACTGCAGTATCACTGCTCATGCAGATTAATTCCAGTTATAATCCCAAACAGAAGTTATTTGTTGATGACGTTCCGCCTCATGATCCAGTCTGAGGAATCGCAAGCTCAGTATTTAAACAGGCACATTCGAATGACTGAGAATTCTAATATTCAGCTGCATAATTCTGATCACAAACACACAGTTTTAGAAATGGAGATTCTAGATTCCTAAAAGGCTGCTTGAACAGGATCACATGGTCCAAAACAGCGTGCCTGGCCTCGGTATGCAAATGAAAATTAGTCTGAGTCCTCTATCTTAATTTTCAATTTCCAAAGGGGATGATATCAACTGAAGTGCCTCGAGACACAATTGGACAGACCTGCAACCAATCAGGGTAACAAAGCGTGTGATGGAGCGCCGAATGATGTGCTCCACCAGTAGTCTTATCATCTCACCCCCCCACAGTAATAGATAAACGGTTGTGATTGTCTGGCCAGCGTAAAGTGGAAATCTGTTTGAACCGAATGAGGGCCAGATGCATTCTGCCAGGGCAAATAAAGCACATTCTCTCAGATTTGCCTCTCAAGCTAACAAAAAGCTACAACAGCCTCATTCTCCCCTCAGTGGCGTGATATCCTGTTGGTTTATTGAAATTATTCTGAAGGGGAGGACTGTTCAGCAACAGTTCTCAGCGGGGTCATTGTCTAACGCTGCAAATTGATGGTGTACTCCAGTTTCTTTGACTAAAACAGAAGGATTTGGAAGCCTATTCAAGTGAGTTCAGTCTGCAACCAAGAACAAGGAAGTGAGGACACAAAGCAGTTGTGAACATGGCTTTCATATGTTTAAGGATGTCCGCTTATAAGCATCAAAGCCCTTTTTTGCTCTTCATCCATTAATCCATAATTTTGTCACAATCTTTGATTTGCTGCTACTCCTGCAGCTTTGATAAAAACCCACACAAGAAAACATTGAAATGAGCAGATCCACTGGGAGTAGTGTGCTATGACTGCTGGTGCCAATACAGCATCTACAAAATCCTTCAGTTTACACATAGACATCAGGATATGGGCAAAGCAAGTGAGAAAACCCAAGCCTCTTTGGAACCTCGTAGCTCAGGTTGACTTCAGAATAGAAACATCATTAAAAGTTAAAATGAATGATGGACAGTTGATGTGTGAGCGAACTGACATTTTGATATTATTAATGTTTTTTTTACACTTATTATGCTGTTTCAATATGGATATATTTGTCTCCTTCAATCACTGTTTCTCACTGTTACAGATAATATTGCTTTCTCAAAAACTTCCTTTAGAGCACACAGCCAATCATGTAGCTTGAATTATATCTGAGCTCAGAAGATTTTAACTAAAACTGTAAGTGAAGGGTGTCTTTAACTTATTATATCTCACAGATAAAACACTGGAGATGGATGGAAATGCACAGATGTGACCATCAGACCCTTCTGTCATTCACAGATAAAGAATGTGTGTCTTTACACTTTTTAGATTTCTAAAACAAACTTTTAGTTTGAGGATTTGTTTCTACTCTGAATGAATCGTAAAGAGTCCAGTTATTGAATCAAAGAGAGGTGTAACAATTCTTATACAGTTTATTAATCAATTCTGGCATTTTGTTACAGTTTAGATCAGTGTTTCCCAATGGTTTCAGCATTTCACCCACAAATATCACAGATTAAACTAAACAACTAAAGAAACAAGGGCATAATGAAATCACAAATGACTTTAACTCATACTTTTCTCTACTTTACTCTAAACTTTTTGTTTACGTCAATTATGAATTGATTTTAGATGTATTTAATTTCTGGAAACAGTTTCTAAACTCCGTGACCCACAGTGGGGTCTCAACCTCTAATCTGGGAGCCACTGGCTTAGATTATTACCAAAGTGAGTCCCAAAAAACTGTTGGGATTTGAAGATGAAAGGTTAGAATTTTGTCCAGCATCATTCAAAATGTTCCACTTTAGTCTTTTGATGTTTCACTTCCTCTTCCTCAGTCACTTGTGATGTTGTTCTCATGTGTACACAAGGATACAGTTCAAAATGAGTGATGTGACGTTCATGAACGAGTCGATTCTTTTGAACGGCTCTTCACTGTGAACGAGGAGAATAGAGTAACTTGAAAAGAACCGTTCATTTTTTTGTATTAACTGCGGTGTTTGAGGCCGGGAGGCAATATTCAACGACAATAAGTTGTTGGCTGAAACAGAACAGCTCTATTAAAACAACAACATCAGTGAACATAGCAACACAAACCCATCAGTCAGGGAAGGTAATTTGTGACTCACATGTAGGTGTTGCAACAAAGAGTGTCTCCAAACATAGTTCCACATGACGTTTGTCTTTTAAAATACTGAAAAGAAAAAAAACAAACACAAAAGAGCCAGTCTTTTTAGGTGAACTGCTCCCTTCAAAGAGCCATAAATCCCATCACTATCCAAAATGTTATTGTGCCTTATGCTGTATTAAACATGTTAATCACAGTTGATGGATGTCATCCAAGTAAAAAAAACACAATAAAGCATTAAAACATTACATTAAAAAATGTTGCTCCATTTAAACTCATAGACAGAGCAACAACAGCAAATGAGCCCATATGCATATCTCAAAGAGAATATGTGTCATGGATGGGGAGTGCAGGACCCAAACACAGGAGGACAGAGGCACACAGGCACGAACTGGACACAAGGGGGAAACATGACAGTACCCCTACCTCAAAGGCGGCTCCCAGACATCAAGAGGGGGCAACCTGGAGCAGGACTCGGGGACTCTGGAGCAGGACTTGGGATTTTGAAGCAGGACTTGGGAGTATACACTTGAACCCCCACGGAGTTCAGCACCGGAACCGGGTGTGGAGCATCCACCTGGACCCCCACGGAGATCGGCACCGGAACCGGGTGTGGCGTGTCCGCTTGGACCCCCACGGAGATTGGCCCCAGAGCTGAAAGCTGAGTCTGCAGCGGCACAGGAGGTTCCAGGGGGCGCAGCAGACACAGGAGGGTCCAGGAGCTGCAGCGGCACAGGAGGGTCCAGGGGCTGCAGCGGCACAGGAGGGTCCAGGGGCTGCAGCGGCACAGGAGGGTCCAGGGGGCGCAGCGGCACAGGAGGGTCCAGGGGCTGCAGCGACACAGGAGGGTCCAGGGGCTGCAGCGGCACAGGAGGGTCCAGGGGGCGCAGCAGACACAGGAGGGTCCAGGGGCTGCAGCGGCACAGGAGGGTCCAGGGGGCGCAGCAGACACAGGAGGGTCCAGGGGCTGCAGCGGCACAGGAGGGTCCTGGGACTGCAGCGGCTCGATTTACCTCCTGGATTAAGTCCTGTGCTGGGTCCATGGTGGTCGGTTCCTTCTGTCAATTTGGATTATGGAGCGCAGGACCCAAACACAAGAGGACGGAGGCACACAGGCATGAAGTGGACATAAGGGGGCAGAACATAACATAATGCACATTGACAACATTGTAACGTTGTGTGTGTGATGCCACTGAAATTCATTTCATTGTCTGTTGACAATTCGTATAATGTTTCTTACTTGTGTATGACGTTACAGCAACAGACAACTCCAAGACAGAAGTTTTGTCATCTTAAGCAAAATGAAAAAGCTCTGCAACAGCAATTTTTTCAAATAAAAATAAAAAATGCTCAGGAGCTTCAGTGACCTTTGTGTGGTTGTGACTGAGCTGTAAGCGAGCAAGAATTTAAATATGACTGGTTTGCTTTTTTCCTAACTGAATGCCCTGCAGATTGTCCTGTAAATAAATGCTCATCTGAATAGCAGCGCGATGGTTGCGTCTGTCACTAATGTTGCACGAGGCTAATGTGACATCCACCATCTCCGGAGCAGCTGCGTGGTTCATCTCCCGTGTCTTACAACATATGCATGGTAGTTATGTGGCTGAAGTGGGTTGACAGTGTTTTGACAAGTAAAGCATTTAATTGTATTGGATCTCTGTGAACGTATCCAAGTGGCCTACATCCCCGCTCTGCTGAAACTTGTTCCCCGGCATGTCAAATATGTCTCCACTCAAGGGACCATCAGGGAGAAGGATGTGAGGACAGAGGAGACAATTAGGTCTGGAAACCAGCAGATGTATTATGAGCTTGTTATTCTCCGAGTAGCTGAGCAGAAAGCTGGTTATTTTGTCTGTGTAGTAATGCATATTGCTATATTTAGTATGTATAAACAATGTCACGCTTAATGAGGATCTGACTTCCATTGTGTTTTATGGCTTTCATTTTCTTTTCTTCTTTACTAAATATATCATTTTTAATACTCATATAGTATTTATGATTTATTTTACAGTTTTCACTGCTAAAGTGACTGTCTAGTCACTGAAACATTAAAAATACATTTAAAAAAACTTTAAAGGACATTGAGGATAAAAGTGCATCAAAATGCATAAACAAAAACAGCTTATCGGTTTTAGTGTTTTGAAGTTTGTGCAGCAGCAGCAGTCTGGTAAAACTTTAATATTTCATGAAAAAAAAAGAACCTGTCCCAGAATCTCTAACTCAGTGATCTGCTGTTGAAGTAAACACCTGATATTCCCCGGAGACACGTGGAAGTGTAAGCTAGTCAGATTGCACCATCAGAGGAAACCAGGCACCTATTTCTACAACCACATTAGCACTTGTGTAATAGGAAGAGGTGCAGAACCCACATCACTTACAGACTGTGTCCTAATTGGCTGCAGATACATAAGAAACTTATGGAAATTCAGAGGTAAATGCCTTAAAAACTCCCTTGAGGCCACCACAAGGGAATTCTTTGAACAGTCTGGTCCAATAGGGAGGGAGACGTTGTTTTTCAAGTGACAAGATGACTATTAAACGGAAGGGAAAGGCATGAAGCTTAATAGCAAAAGCTTGAAAGAAAAAAGCAGGATTTCCCAGGAGAAATAAAAATTCTTCCCAGTTATCTCTCTGCATTGTGTGTTTGCTCTGAATACCTTAAAACAAGAACACATGGACCATTATAAAGCATCTCTCTATAGACTATAAAGGGAATAGCACCAGTTACACCTGCAGGTGCTTTCTAAAAGATCAAGTTTTGAACATGGTGTTTATGTTATTGACACAACCCAAAAAAATGAATCTCTACTCATAAATTTGAGTAAAAAACAAAAGGTTTAAGTGAGTAAAGGGGTCATATTACAAATCTCATCCATCACACTGAAGCATTTTACCCCCCTGTCTGGTGAAAAAACAAAAATCAGCCTTTCAGTGGCAGCTTCCTTGACATTTTCACTACCAGCCTGTGATGGTTTTGTTTGGAGAGCAAAGGAAAGATCCTCTATGACCTTTTTGGTCTTAGCTTTAATAAATTATTGTCAAACCAAATGCTTCCCAGTGTGCTTCACTAATATGTGAATATAGAAAATCATTTAGAAGCCACATCAATCACAATCCGGGCAAACATCTTCAATTTAGATTGATCAACCGTTATGGAGGTGGCTGCAATCTCACTGGAAATAACCAATCTCCTGGTTTTATGCTTGCCACAACATTAAACTCCTATCTTTGTCTTGGTGGTTTAGATTTAATGGTTGCTCACCAGGTTAGCCTCGGACTCAGCATGAAAGGGCAGAGAAACATGAGGAACAAGCAGCTGCTAAGGGGGGCGATCAAGGACAATCTTCAAAATCTTTCAATATAAAGAAAATGTTCATGCATAATTTTTAAATAAAATGCTATCTCTACTGGCCAGAGGGAGAATTGCACACAAAATACTTGGCGTTCTTGTCATAGAATTCTCAAGAACATCTCATACACGTTGCATAAATTGTGGGAGTTTGCCGCCCTGTTTTGTCTTAACTAATTTGGTTTATTTGATGCTTAAAGTGATAATATGCAACTTTTTCATACTTTTAAATCTTCTCCTTGAGCCAGTCTGTGCTAATATGACCCTTTATAGAGTTAATGAAAAGTCACTTAGCCCCATCTGGTGATTAGATCTGGAAAACCACGATTGCAAGATCTCCGTCGCCGTCACGGTACCCAGGAAGTCACGTGTCTCACGAGGGTTAGGCTAACCCAATGTGGCTAGCTGTTATGCTAGCGCTGGAGTGTTTTTAGCTCATGATTCCTGATATTTTTCAATCTCTCCCTGCTTGAACACAGCTGATTTCATTGAAGGAGTAAATAACCACTCCTGTAGAAAGCTATGAAGGCTGAGGAGACATTTCAACAGGTAGATATTGGCGTTTAGAAGCTGAAACAATCTGGTAACTTTATAATGCAGTGATTTAAAATGGACACCAGAGGGCGCCCAAAACAAGCAAAACTGCATATTATCATTTTAAATGTAATGTAATCTTAAAAAAAAAAAAAAAAAACTAAACAAACCAAGGGAACAATCAGAAGTTTCCCTGCTTTCAAGACTAACAGTCCAGCTGTTTTTGAAAAGAGACAACTCGTCATATGAGTGGCCTCCTAAAATTCCCACCTAGGGATGAGGCATTTAACAATGTGCGGCCCACTTTGAGGTCATGACCCCAAACCTCCTGTTACCCATTTTGGATTTCACCGTCCGCGTTCCAGCCATTCTTTTATCCCCTCATAGTTCTCACGTCTTTGTGCTCATTTTTTCTGACGTTGCTGTGAGCCCGGATTGCCACATCTATCACAGCTGCCCTCCTATGCTCCTTGTCAACCACCATTGTGTCTGATTGTTTAGCCAGCAGCTACTTGTCAGTCTGGAACTTGAAGTCCTGCAGGATTTATGCTCTGTTGTACTCAGCCAATTTGTGCTGTGTCCTATAGGGACCTGGGGACTTCTAACCCATACTTAGCTCACATATTCCTGCACACTATTGAAGCCACATCCAGCTGCCTGTCCAGCTTTCATCTCCTCGCCCAGTATGTGTTGGAATAGTCTCAGGGGCAGCTGCAGCTGACTTGGACAGTGTTTAAACCCACTTCTATGATTTGGTGCCTAAAGGGTTTTTTGTGCTGTTGTGATTGCATTCTTCAGGTGTGTCTTCTCTAGTTAGTGATAACATTTTTCAATCAGCACTTGTTGCATCTTAAGTCCACCTGTAGACCTGTAAAAGCATTAATCCAGATCTTTTGAAGTGAGGGTTTTGTGAACTGGTTTTGAACATCTTACAGACACAAAATGTCTTAGAGCAGCCTCAGTTTAGAGAAATGAAATGATATTTCTACTGGGTTGATGTGCTAACAGCTAGTGATAAAAACAGCAATACAGTTTGGTGTTGGTTGGACTAGCCGTTAGCTCATCAACCGTGGACTTGTTGCCATTTAAAAGACGAACTTCAACCTTTAAAACCAGTTAATGCAAATATTATTTATACTTTTTTATACTGCAATTAGCATCGTATTACATGTTTATTCCAGCATGCTAATCATGCTTGAAATGAAAAAACATAACATTTCATTCACATAATCATGTAATGGGAAACTGATAGTGATGTATAGGTTTTTAAAAATGATATTTTTGTGACATGTTTTTAGATGGCAGTCCGTTAGCTCATCAACTGGTAGGAATCAAAGTCCATTTCTCCAAACAGAGGTTGTATATATATCAAATGTTCATAACCTTTTCACAGAATTAATGAAAACAATTCCATTCAGTTTTAATAAATACCTATCATGGTTTTATTTGACAATTTTTTTATCTAGATGTGGTCACAGGTGTTTCCATTCACAGTATATAGACACATTAATAAAGACACAAACATTTTATTGAAAGCGGCTTTTATACTTTTAAGAATATTAAAGAATAGGCGTCGATAATACAGGCTTAGGCTCCCTTTAATAATAAGTAACTTATTATTGACATTTATTCAGAATATACGCAGGCTTTTCTCTGTGTCCACAGCATTGATGAAAGCTGACGGCTTTACTACAAATGTCACAATTGGGTGCAATTTTATTAAGGACTGAAAAAAGTCACAGAAGTTTTACTATTGAAATGATCTGAAGTGAAAGTTGGTAAAATTGCCTTCAAACTATTAAAGCTGGCGTTTTGTCTGTGTGTAATGACATGATAATATTTCTATTGACACTAACCGAATAATTCTCAAATACCAAAAGACTCACAGTTTTTGTATGTTTGTTATTTATCTGCATGATTACTTCACCACTGGTTACTGTTGGGATAAAGGCCGGATTATAAACTGCCTGATTTGACTGTGAATTAAACTGCGACGCAGATCAAACAGGAATAAATCCCTCACTTTATTTACTTTTCTCATTCTATAGACAAGACAGCTGTTTCAGACAGATATAGTGAGACCTAAAGAAGCACCTGATTTATCAGAGGCTTATGAACCTCTGCTGAGCAGACAAGGTGTATCAGGAAAAAGCAGAGGCAGAGCTGCTGTGAATGCTGATTTGCTTGTTCACACACCTGCATCCACTGCTGCCTGTGTGTCTTTGTGTATCATGGTGTGCAATGGAAAAATGACAAGGGATTTGTGTGTCTGTGTGTGTGTGTGTGTGTGTGTGTGTGTGTGTGTGTGTGTGTGTGTGTGTGTGTGTGTGTGTGTGTGTGTGTGTGTGTGTGTGTATGCACAAGAGACAAAAGCAGTTGTTTGGTTGGAGCATCTCTAGAACCTAATGAGGTCGATGGAGGCTTGTTACCATCCTCCCTGTCGTCTCCTTCCTGTGGGTGGATGGGCTATCATTTTCACTTTATATGGCTTGATTTGTGTTGGTAACGGCTTAAAATGCCGCTACAGTAACTTTTTACATCCTAATGAGTCAACAATATTGATGAATAAGTTAAGTTAAATTCCATCAGGTCTTATTTTGAAGGCCTTTTATTTTCTGTGTTTCTGGTATTTGTAATGATGTGTCCTGTTAATGGCCTCCATTAACTCATATGTGCTTTCATGTTGTTTTGACAGCATTAGTCAGAGAGAAGTCTCTGTTTTCTCCGTGTGAAAATGTCATTTCCTGAAATAACATGGTGTTTGTTTGTTTTTTAGATTATTTTATACAGTGATGCTTGAAAATTTTCAACCAGATAAATATGGACCAAAATGCCATCACATTAAGTGTAACATGAGGAAAAATACAATTCTGGTGTATGAATAAAGCCAGAATGTTTAAATGGGCTAGTTTTCATTGACAAAATAGAAAATTTGATCCAAAGTTATGTAAACTTTAGGCTAGTTTGTTCCTTTGGTTCAACTGCTGCCCCTTTGAATCCAAGCTAATGCAGGGCTCGTGTGAGGACTGGTTCAAAGATGGTTCCAGCGAAGAACCGGTTTGTTTTCCCACTCCGGAAACCCACCACAGAGCATGACTTTTAATGTCTCTTCCAGTAAACGTCTGATCCTCTCTCTGGTGTATTCTGGGGTTTCTACAGAGGATCACAGGGACATTATATCTACAAAGATCACAGTGTTTGTCTTATTTTCCCTGGGAACCCATGTCTTTATACAATCAGTTTCATCATTGCATCTGACTGCTGAATGGTATTAATAAACAGGGATATAAATGATAGTTTTGAACAAGATATAACTCCTGGTGATGTTGAAACAGGGATTGTGAATGCAGCTCATAGGTGTGGACAGCAATCACAGCACAGCTGGCAGTTTTAACACTAAGAGCAGGAAGATGAGAGCTCACATATTTTCACTTCTCCTCCAAATTCACATCAGCGTTGAAGCTTGGGGTTTCAACTATTTTTGAATGACTTAAACATTACATTGACTCAGAAAGTCATCACAGAAGTTTAGTGAGTCTCTTTAATCCCACCTCCAGCCCTTGACTCAAGTGGTTTTATGCCCTGGTCCAGCCAAGAGTCAAAGCTACTGTATTTTTTAGAGGTGCAGGTTTATTTCAGGTCAAAATGAGAAAAAAAGAGATGCCTGATCAGGCGCTGGCTCTGAACTAGCTTTGGAATTACTTTAGCAGAAAAATCTTCTGTATGTGATGTTTTATTATGGAGCTCCAAACATAAAATGAGCACCTTCTTCTTGTATTTTGTTTCATGCTTTAGAGTTGGTCACCCTTGTAGACAGATTTCAAATCCCAGGATAAATACTTCCTGAATGTTTAGCTAAATAATAAACTCACATCTACTTTCAATTATAAAACCCCCTGAAAATTAGCTACAGCTTTGCATTAATGTTTATATGCATCAGTTGTGCTAATGTGACTTTTTCAGGCAGATTTTAGTGTGAGAAAATGGGTCAACACAATAAATCAGATATGATGAGTCAGCTAAGATCAGCACCTTACTATTGAATATCGTTGTGGTTGGGCCAAAACCTAGTACTTCCAAAAATGTAACTTTTCAGGAAATGAAAAAAATGTGTTTCTTCTACAAATAAAAACCCTGGATCATCACAAGCTGAAAGCTCCTTCTGACTCCTTTTGTTGTTGAAAAGTCATCTATAAAACCATAGATAGATGTGAAAGATGACTAATGGAGCTAATTTATGTAAAAACATGAAAATGATGAAAAATACAGACAAGGTTTTAATCCGACACCAACAATATGTTCATTAGTTCAGACTGTATTCTCATCAAAGTTGATTATGTCACTCTAACACATCAATGTTAAACATGCATCTGCATAACTGTGAAGATAGATCTGTTTTCTCATTATTTTTGGGTGTTTTACTTTGTAGATGGTCCCTTGTCCAGTTCATAATATGACTTTTCTTAATAACATAGTTTTTGCATTAGAACAGCAACATTTGCCACTGGTTTGTCTTGGTTAATAAAGAAAGAAATCACTGAATGTGACTTGCTGCCTTTCAGATAAAAAGAAATAGGACCTTTAAGTAAAATAGTAATTAGCAAGGCTCTATCATTCAGGTTTTTTTTTTTACTTTAACTGTTTATTGCTCCAATGTCAGAGGTGTTCTAAATTAAACCAAATGAAGCTTTATGGATTTTACCAGAACTTTCATGACGGTAAGTGCAACGAAAACGGAGGCATAATTGCAATGGCAAGATAATGACAGTAATTGCTACGCTGAATGAGCAGGTTTATTTTCAGCACAGTAAAAGTCATAGCAGCCACCACCTACACAGCAAGCCAGCAAATAGACAGTGGCTTCACATTTGCACCGCCTTGCTTCTTCTCTACCCGTTCACCAAGAACAGGGACTGATTTTCTGAGAAAAGGAATCCACGAGATAGTCATTGACTTTGCCTGAATCAGTCATTACGACCTGGTGACTAAGAGGGCTGCGGCTGATAGGAAACTGATTAGGATGAAGGCTATCGTAGGGTAAAATCAAACACAGTATTGACACGGTGATGTCAGCTTCTGCTATGTTCTGCACAGACTGAACGTGGAAACCAGAAAACTGACTGATGGCAAATGGTTGGAAAGCTAAAGCTAAATCTGTGATGCAGATGTTATACAATTTGTCATGTGCAGTACATGAAACCTCCACAAGAGGGCATGTATATAATTTGATACAGGAGGCATTCCAGGAAGTACTAATCATATTAAAGAGGTAGATGTTTTAGATTTTGGAATATATAATATAATGCATTTGGCTTCAGAAGGTTAAACTTTCAAACAACAGCAGGTGATCAAATTGATCATTAAAGAGGCCATTTTACAATAAAATGAAATCAGGTGACATGACTATCCTGATGAAACAAAACATAATTTTATCTTTTTTTTCTGGCTTGTATCAGTTCAAACATTATTTTCAAAAACCTGTATTTAATTGCACTTTCCAAAGTGCTTTGAGTGATGATGCTAGAGGAAAATGCTTGAATACAGTTATTACTGGATGGCAGCAGGCCTGACAAGATTGCTAAAAATAATGATGCATTTATTTTCCAGTTTGAAACAGACATGAGGTTAATTGATATAGTTACAGGGAAAACAAAACACGTCATTGTGTATTTATGAGGGGATTATAAAGTGATTATGGTAAAACTGTTTGGATATTGAGATATATTCATGTTTACTGACTCAACTAAAGCCCTCTGTAATTGAGTAATTGCACCTTGTAATTGTTTTTTAAGTGCCACATTATTATAGAATAATTTGATGGACCTAATCTCAAACAAAAACACAAAGGTTCTAGCTAAACGTTCTTATACGTTCATATGTTTTAAGTTCACGTTTTACATATTAGCTGCAATTATCTGAGACTGAGGGATTTTATACAGATACCATAAATCTAACACCTCCTCTTCTGCTTATTTGTTTTTCTTGCTTCTCACTTTTTTTCTTTTTCTCTTTTGAGCTCCTTAGTTTGCCAGAGAAAAGCCTCGTCATTACTGTGGAAATCCTGTATAGCCTGATAATGCCTGCTGCTCTCATAGATCATTGCTGAGGTCGACTGGGAATAAGAAGATGCAGTTAGATGTGAGGGAGGGATTGTGGGTAAGAAGCCAGGTCAGGCTATTTAAGGATTTCTTCCAGGAAAGGTCAACTGCTCACAACTCAGGGGTCATCTGTTTGGCTGTAGTGCCATTTAACCTGTTTAATGACGGGAGGTGGATAAACTGTGGCTGCAGCTCTGTCATCCACCTGTTTAACAATGTAAAAATCTTATATGATTCAGAGTGTGGAGGAGGGAATAGCTCATAGTACAAACAGCTTCCAGTTTGTGTGTGATTCTGAACCTCTGTAGGTCTTTAAGACCTCAGGTTGGTCAGAATCTGTTTGATAATTCTTTCAGCTGCAGCATGTCAAACAATTCATGTTAGTTCACATGTTTCACAGCTGATATGAAATGAAATAATGAACCCTGCATTAAATGTTCCCATCTCAGCTTTAGTTTGATGAGGTTTAAATATGTGGATGATTGATCTCTTTCAGCATATTGAGCCTAAATAGCGTGGATTGAAAACCGAAACTTGGCTGCAGAATGATTTTAGAGCAGCTGTGCATCTTTTCAGCGGTTTCACGTCCACATGATCCCACATGCGCCTGAGGTTTGACTGAGAGTTGCCATTTGGACTGAAGTGGACTTGTCATCTATAGTGTGAACAGGGAGGTGATTGTGTGAGAAAGGAGGATTCTAAAAACCAGATGCATGAAATGACCCTCAGAAAAAAGGGTAAAGAAAGAAGAGTAAATCTTTTAATCAAAAAAAGTAATAATACTTGATGCAAACACAATCTTTTGTGTGTGTGCTTTTGTGTGGTATATTGATATTTCCTTCAAATCCTTCCAGTCATTTGCTTATTTTCTCTATTTTCTTCTGCAAGCACTTGCTTCAAAAAATACCCGATTAGAGTAATTTTATGTTAGCTGCTGCAAAAATACAGAGATCAGGAAAAAGTTGCATGGCTTTGACATTTTACTGAAGTTACTGTGTGTGTTGCTCAATTTTATGAACTTGTTAGAACGGAAGCTAACATATTTAGCAACTGCATTTTAGGAAACAGTGGTTAGTCTCAATGATTCTGTGAAATCTGATAACATATTGAGTTAAACTCATCAGCCTGAGGCATTGTAAACATCGTTTTATAACTACTACCCGTTTGCTCTTGCAGACAACAATTGAGCATTTTTTTCCAGCTGAAATTTTAATTTGGGCTCCAAATGATAATAATTATGTCCCAATCGTCTTTGCAACCATGCTCTCTCTTTGTTTGCCTTCCAAATGATGCTCTTTCCTCCACTAAACTGACATGTGTCTGGTGGTGTTTTTAAAAGTAAAGGCAGTAGAATAAGAGCAAAACAGTGTCATTTGTCAAAAATACATCTTTATTATTTTCAGTTATGACCTCCACCTGCTCTGTGGCTCAGTGTCCAGCAACATTTTCCCATATAATTCTATGTCGAAGCATGAAAACACATAAACACATTTTCATGTTGCACTTCCTGTTTGGACACCTGGGCTCCCATCGCAGCTCTTCTCTGCTTTTATAGCAACACAGTCCATCCATATGACTGATCAATCTAGTGCAAAATTAGGTTTAATAACTTGATTCTTAAATGTGTTTTCAAATAATGTCTAACTGTTACTAAAACATATTTAATATTCTGCTTATCCTAAATAGGCATTTACATTATCATGGTACCAGACCCGGCACCAGCGGATTTAAGCTGGGGGGGGGGGGGGCATTGGCTTATTTTGGGGGGGGCACAGTAAGCGGTCTTTTTGGTTCATATAAATACATAAATGAACATTTAAGTAACCAGCTAAATTGAATAATCATGTTGTTTATTATTACAGAATAATGTCATGCCCCAGCCTCCAGCCCCTGCATTTTGCTTTGTTTATAGTCTAGTTTTAGTTCGTAGCCTCAGTTCTCTGTATTTTGGTTCATGTTTATTGTAGAGGTTTTGTCATCCTCTGTGTTTAGTTCTGTCTATTTTAGTCTCTGTGTTAATTAAGTCTCTGTGTTAATAGGTTTAGCCCTCTTGTGTTTATAGCTTTAGTTCCCCATGTTTATAGTTCATCAATATGTTTATGGTTTTAGTGTTTTAGTCAGTCAGTGTTTAGTCTTAGTTAGGTCTCTGTGTTCTTAGTTTATCCTCTGTGTTTAGTTAGCTCCATGTTCAGGTGTCTTGTCTTTGGTCACACCTGCCTCTCGTTTTCCCTTGATTACCCCTTTGGTATTTAAGCCCGCTTGTGTCTTGTCTCTGTGCTGGTTCGTCTCCTTTGTCTACTGTGTTCTCAGCTCCTCAGTCATAGTCCTTTAGTCTTCCCAGTTTAGGTTCTAGTTTAGTCCTCCTCATTCTACCCTGCGTTTGTATTTTCGGATCCCTTTTTGCAATAAATCCTTTTTGAGTGTTACCTTCGCCTCTTCCTTCGTCACCACAGCATTTGGGTCCACCTGTACACCACCTCCTTACAGAATAAACAATACACACTAAACAGTAGGGGTGTAACAATACCTAAAACTCACAAGATGAGACAAGATACTGAGTTCACGAGAAATGATACTGAGTTCAAAAGAACGAGATGAGACTTTAATCAAATTTTCAAGAATTTTTAAAGATCAAACTATTGCTGTAAAAAACATTTTTTACCAGCGTGGGCATGGTGTTGCCTTTAATGACAGGAAAAAGTTAAGGAAATCACAGCTTTTACTGAGAATAGACCTATCTTTGGTCAATACATTGCATAGTTGTAACGTAATTTATACTGGTGTGGTAAACTGTCTTGTGCGGGCCAGATACCTGAATGGGCGGGCGGGCACGGATGGCTGAGTGGGCGGGCATGGCCCCCCCAGTGCCCCCTCATGGTGCCGGGGTTGCATGGTACTTAAATTGATTCCAGTGTGGTTAAAAGTTATTTTAATCACCACTGAAAAGAACAACTTAAACATCTGCTAACACCATTTATTGCCTGTTGTCTCCTCAAAATGAGAACCCAATAAGTAATATTGAATGATAATCGTTATTGTGAATTTGTTTCTCCATATCTAGGATGTTATTGTCCATGAATAAAATTTTAAAAGGAAGTTATAAAATTCTAAATACTTGTCTTTGTTTTCTAAAACTGAATTAAACTGTTTGACCGATTCTAAAATGTGTGTAACTAGTTACATGTACTCAGTTACATTTACTTGTAACTTTTTGAAAAAAAATATGAGTACTTTTACTTCACTGTACTTTTTACTTCTACTTGAGTAATATTTTTGTTAAGTATCGCTACTCCTACTTGAATAAAATCTCTGAACCCTCTACCTACTGTGAGTAACTTTCAGAAGAACAAACATGTTTTAACAAAATACACCAGACACACCTACAGCTTATTAAAGGAGACCACCTGTTTCTGTTTGTTTTCCTACTGTCATTTTCTAGCTAACTAGCTATCTTTATCTAGCTAGCTAGCTTGCAAGAAAGCTAGATATAGCTAGCTAGCTAAATAAATAGCTACCTAACTAAATTTATAGCCACACACAGTAGCTTGCTAGCTAGATCTACTGTAAGTATTGGCAATATATTGAGAAAAAAAAAAGACTGAAAAGTATTCTTGTATGGGCAGCATGGCAGTGCAGTTGTCAGCACTGTTGCCTTGCAACAGGAAGGTCACAGGTTCAAATCCCAGCTCTGTCCTTTCTGCGTGGAGTTGTTCTCCCCATGCATGTGTGGGTTTCCTCTGGGTACTCCAATTTCCCCCACAGATCACAACATGCCTGATAGGTTAATAATTGTACGTCACTTTGGATAAAAGCATCTTCCAAATAAATAAACATATTTGTATCAGTGTTTTTCATTATATCCTTCAAGATACTAGAATTTCTCCACGTTATATTTTTGTCTGTCTGATGACATGTTACCCTTAAAGTAAACCATATAACAAAACTTTTTCCGGCTTTATTTGACAGCACTGGAAGCACTGATAACCATCCACGAAACCCCTCAAATATCCTGCAGTTAAAGCAACATCACACTTTCAGCTTCTTACAGTAAGAACTTCTGCATCTGGTGCAACAATTTTTGCATGATTTCATCAACAATGCAGCACAAGATTTTTTTTTATCATAGTTTTCACATTTGGTTTATTTTTCAGGCTGCTAGGTTTGTTCAACAGAACACGAAGAGCACCTCTGGGCTACTTCAGCTTCTATCAGCGAAGTTAACGCTCCTAGAAGAGCTGTGGTCACTTTATGTTTATGTGTGAGAGTTTTCCTACCCACAGCTTATTTACTCTTGTTGTCATTTATGCTTTATGGAAAACAAAGCAGCCTCTCAACTGAGAGAAAAACAAAAGACTGTAATTTCTCCAATAGCGTGGATTAAAGAAAATGCTTGAATATAATAAGAAGCGGTGGGAAGACAGTAATTGCGGATGCACCTTGAAAGTTGAAACGTCATAATGGCTGACAAAATAATGGGCTGTAATTTTGTCGGCTTGTTTTCTTTTTTGAATGCTTCATTTTCTTTGACTCAGAAAGTGGCTATGATTGTTTGCAAACAAACAAACAGAAAATAAACAGAAAGGTGTTTTCTGTAAGCAGTACATAGTGTTGGTGTGTAATAAGAAATAAAGTGGCATTGATCGACAGCATGGTGAGGCTTTCGCAGACGAGGGAATGTCTTTTTCTGCTCCAAGAAGAGATTCTGCTTACTGAAACTCTGACAATACTTCTTTGATCAGTGTGAGGTATTAATAGTAATTAGAGTTTGTTGTAGTTTATTTGTCAAACCTTTATTTGACCTCAGACAGGTGACAACGATCAGCTGCATAATGATGTTTTAACAAAACAAAGGGAAAGAAAATCTTTGTCTGGATCGATACAGGTGTAAATCAGCAGCAGTTTGTTGTGTATGATGTGTTTTAGTTTTTCATTCAGGTATTTAGCACTCAACGTGGTCAAAAGAAAACACAATTTCCTTCCTATTTTGATGCCTGGACATTATCAGTATCAGTTTTATTTGCTGTAAAGTCCTGATGCGAGAACTTGATTTTTCAAACCACTTGGCTCAAACCTGTAGCTGTGACTGATGCACGCCGCTGCTCAGTGTCAGACTGACAATAGCTGAGTTAACAGCTCTGGAGCACTTAGCTTGGTGATTGTCGAGAGGATTGTGTCAACATGTTCTTGGAAATATGTTTGCAGTGAGTAAAGCCATTTAACTACTGACTGTGTCACTTTCACTCTTCGCTGCAGCCGCTGAGGCTTTCCAGTCTAGACTCTTCCCCTGCTGCAGTTCTGTATCGAGAATATGAAAGGATAAACATCAATAAACACGGAATCTGAGCAAAATGTTTTCTCTAAGCAACACAGCAGAAAAAAATCTAACTCGTTCCCCAAATCGCAGGAGGGAACAGGAGACCCTTTTGTGTGCCAACAGGTGGTCATGTTGCTGTTTTCATCCACCAGATTATTCCTTTAAATAATTATCACCCACCTCCAAAAGGCTGTAGTTGTATCGACACTCAGGTGAAGAGAGGAGAGCTGTGAACAGATCACCACCTGGTGGTGAGCTGGACCAGATGGTTGGGGTGGTAGACTCGAGTGGTGGTTCCCCTTTTTAAGAAGGGGAACCAGAGGATGTTTTAAGAGGAATCACTCTCCTCAACCCCAGGTCTCCTCCAGGGTACTGGAGAGCAGGGTCCAGTCAGAGTATGGGGTGGATAGTCCATTCAGTACCAGAGGAGGGCCAGTTTGGTCCACATGGCCAGCAGTAAGTCAGGCCTGATCCTGGTGAAGGTTGCTCAGGTCTGTCCTTTGTCACTGCTTCTGTGCTTAACATTTATAGACAGAATTTCTAGGCTCAGCTGTGGTGTGGAGGGTGTTGAGTTTGGTGGCAGGAGGACCTCATCTCTGCATTTTGTGGATGATGTGGTCCTCCTAGCTTCATCAAGCTTTGATATTCAGCTCCTGCTGAAATTTCACAGCCAAGTGTGAAGCAGCTGACATAAAGATCTGTCCTCCAAATCTGAGGCCTTGCTTCTCAACCAGAAAAGGGGGAGGGGGTTGTCAACTCCGTATCAGGGAAGAGGTCCTACCTCAAGTGGAGGAGTTTAAGTATCTCAGGGTCTCGTTCACGAATGAGAGAGGGTGGGAGCAGGAAATTGACAAACAGATTAGGGCCGTGTCTAGTCGTGTGGACGCTGGTCTAGTCTGTTGTGTTGGAGATGAAGCTGAGCCAGAGAATGAGGATCTTGATTGACTGGTCGATCTGCATTCCAATCATCATCTATGGTCATGAGCTTTGGGAAATGACCAAATAAAACGAGAACACAAAGCAGCTGACATGAGTTTCCTCCTCAGGGTGCCTATCCTCAACATTAGAGATAGGATGAGGAGCTAGGACGTCCAGGAGGGACTCGGAGTAGAACCACTGCTTCTCCACAACAAGGTGGTTTGGGGATCTGGCCAGGATGCCTCCTGGGTAGATGTTGTTATTAAATCTCTAGTCTAGTCTCTAGAGCAGGGGTCTTCAACTAAATATGCCAAAGATCCAGATCAGCATTCGCGACCTGGTCCTCGGTCCGGGGGCAGCGCCACCTAAACCTGCTTATACACACATATATGTGTGTGTGTGTATATATATATATATATATATATATATATATATATATATATATATATGTGTGTGTGTTTATGTGTGTATTTTTATATATAAATAATTATTTGGAGATGGATGGATGGATAGATAATTATTTTTATTTATATTTAAATACTTAAACATATGTTCTCTGAGCACAAGATCCCCATTAATTAGTTTGTGGTTGAAGTAAATTTTTGAGAAAAATTGTTTTTTTTCTCCTGCTGTTCAGATGCAGAAAAGTCGACATTATTTTGACACCCTGGTCCAGTTTTTGACCAGAATGAACTGATTACTGACAACGGCCTGGATCATTGCTCCTCTACCTGCTCTGAGCTTCTCCTCCTCTCCTCCTTTCTTCACCTCTCCAGCACTTGTTGCGTCCTCTCCAGCATCTCTACCCGGTGCATGAGTGTGCGACCTCTTTCCTAGTCCTTTAACCAATTTGAAGAATTCTGCAGCGGGTTAGGGTGTTGTGTGCGACGCACACATGCGCTCCCAGATCAGCCAAGAAATACATCCCTCCAGCTACATTATCCGTTATTGTGTGTGTGTGTGTCTGTGCGTGCGTGTGAGAGCGTCTGCAGGTGTAATGACGCTGAGATGTCCGGTTCTCGCTCTGCGACCACTGTGGCCTCATTTATAAAACTTATAAAATAATTATATATGTTTATAATTTGTTATATTTTATATAAAATTTATAAAACAAAAACGGGTCGGAAAGGGAGTCACTTTCTCCGCAAACTTTAGGATTTATAAAAGAAAACGGAGAAATGATGTACTCTGCAAACTTTGCATAAGCACGTTTTAGAGAAGGTTAAAAAACCTTTATTTTAGAGACGTCAGACTAAATAAAAGGCTTTCAGTCATTATAACGTGTTTTTAATGAGATGGATTGGGGCGGGTTCTAAAAATAGATGCAGCGATGCGGAGCGGTTTGGGGCGGGTCAGAAGTTTTCAAATGTGCAGGACCCACGGGTCAATAAAAACCCTGACCCGTGCATCACTAGTGTGCGTGGTGCCTTTCTGCAGCAGTAGATTTCTTTCTGAAGCTGCGGGAGGGGCTGCCCGACCGTGGTGTAGGGGGAGCTTAGCGAACTAAAGGAGTTGCCGCGGTGCGCCACTCGCTTGGCGCTCGGCTTCTCCTCCAGGACTCCGGTCCAGGACTGAGTTCCGAACCATGTACGCAGGTGGAGGGCGAGGTCCGCGGGTTCCGAGTGAGCGACGAACCTGCTCATTAGCGCTCGCGTGTCTCCTCAGACACACCTGCTCCTTATAGACCAGGGACCGGGTCTGGATTTGCTGGGTCCAGACAGAGCCGGCTCTGGGTCCGGATCCGGACTGCGGTCCGCCTGTTAGTGACCCCTGCTCTAAAGTTAATGGTGGCGGTGAATGGGGAGAGGACGGTCTGGGATTCCCTGCTAGGGATGCTGTCCCTGTGATCCAGATACAGATGAGTGGAAAACAGTGAGGAGAACCTCCAAAAGCTGATAAAAATGTATTTGTCAGTGTCTTTGTGTTCATTAGCAAAATACAGCATTTCATAAACCACAGAAACATTTTTTTACAAAACTGTCAGAAAGTCTTCATTGGGTGTCATCTATAACATATTATTTCTTAAGAATCAAGTCGATTCAAGATGACCGCCACAGCTAATCAGTCAGTTTTACAGACATTGAGCTGCAGTTTCATGTAGTTGTAACTGATACAGTAGTTCTTCACAACTTGTGCACAATCTTGCAATATTGCATAAATGTGTGTTATTTTAAAGATTTGACCAGAATTTCTCTAACATCGAATAAAATGATTTTTCTTGTTGTAGCTTATTTTCCTGGCCTGTGCAAAGATTGAAAGAATTTTGAGCCAAAACCTAAAAGTTTCAAAACATTTGAAATAAAGCATTTGGATATCAGTTCATGTCTTTACAGTTTGCAGATTCCATCTTTGTTTAGGTCACATGACCTGAACTTTTACCTGTCAGGTGGACAAAAAATATTCTCACCATGCATAAGCATCAAAAAACACAATAAGAGTAAATAATGTGGAAAATTCAAGCCTCAGGTAGAAAATAGATATTTTTCTTTTAAAGCTATCAGGTCAGCAGTGAGAGTTGTTTCACATTTTGTAGCTGAGGAAGTAGAGGAAACAAACAAATGAAACTGGACAGGACAGGGCAACTGCAGGGCACACGCGTAGGCTGGTGAGCCCAGAGCACTGCTTATATCATCTCCTCCTTATTTTACTACACATCGCTTAAATAGTTTTTAAAACCTTTTATCTGCCCTCTTATGCCAACTTTTCTCATTATTTCAGCAAATATATGTCTGCATAGATCAAATTTGGTTTTCTCTCAGGAGGTCATATATGTAATCATGGCTAAATTTGGGGTTTTAACCTTCATAAAAGTAAACTCATCAGTGCTGTGACATTAAAATGTGCTGTGGATTAGATGAACAGTCTGTTCTTCTCTCACAGGCATTCTCAAGAATCTCTATGCAAAAGTAAAAGGTGCTCATGTTATTACTGAAAAGGTCACACGTGAATCCATTAAAAATGTGGCCTTTACAAGCTAACAGCATCACAGCTTAGGTCACTTCACCTGGCCCTTATTACATACAAGAGGCCTCTTATATAACAAGAAACATGATGAAGAAATTATGTGCAAAAATGACACAATGAAAATCAGAGACCTGGATTCTCCATATTGTGTTGAGGCCTTTAACACAAACAACAGTAATATGTTATCACACAATACAGGACATGATGCTTTTTAATGTTAATGTTCTACTCCAGCAGTTATTTATCCCATAGAAACTAATTTTGTTGCCCAAAATGATACATTTGAAAGTTTTTGTCATTAAAAAAAAGCCTCTTGGTCTTTGCACCTTTTTTCAAATGTGAAAATCTGATTCTCTGTTCTCCTATGAAAGTGCAAATTTATGCTCAGTTCTAAAAATGGGGTCTCTCAGACATCCATGTTTTAACAAGAGACACTTTTTTTTTTCTTTTTTAACCCTGTGTCCTGTCCGGCTGTGGAGCAAACAGAATAATGTCTGAGTGCCAGGAAGAAGCCCGACAGTGTTGCTGTTTCAGGTGAGACGTTACAGCCACTGCTATAATGCTCCTCCTGACTTGCGTTTAAATATAACCCCCAAAAACTTTATTAGAATATTTTTATGGTTGATTGGAATCCCAATGGACACGGGGCCTGAAAGTGAAGGGAAGGGTACAGAAAGAAGGATGGGGGAGAAAGTGAACTGAAAAAGAAGAGAACAAGAGACGTGAAGAATCCACTTTTAGACCTTCAAATAAAGCACAAACAAACAAACAAGCAAACAAAACAGGGAGAAAAGATACAACAGCAACAAACAGAATATGAATACACAACAGTTGTGAGAACAAGAGACATTTTAAAACTAGCTTTAAAGTTTCACATGGAAATTATGTTAGTGTTTATTTTAAAAGCACTTTAATCTAGTGTCTGTCAAAAAAGACTAAAATGACAGACACGTTATGTGGAAGTACAGAAAGAAAAAGAAAATCATGCAAACTTCTGACCATTTTCTTGTATTAACAAGTTTGGTAAGCACAGATACGTTTTATATTATGAATAATATATAAATATATACGTATACTGTACGTAGGATTACATAGGTTTATAATTCCTGCTACTACATTTTGGACATGGGATAATTTTTGTTTTTTAAATATAGTTTGTCTCATATCTCAAATAATAATTATTATTATTAGGAGTAACAGTAGTAGTAGTTGTAGTAGTAGTAGTAGTTTGCTTTGTTTTATGTTGTTTTACTTACTGACTTAATATATTTGAATTTTTTCTGAAATAAACTAAACTAAAACAAATATTTAACTGGCTATTTAGTATGCAAAAGACAAAAAATTATCCATCCTAACCCTAAGCCAAGACTTTTCATTGAAGGAATTCATATCTCCTGATTGCTTGACCCTGTTTGTGTACAGTTACCACATTCCTTCCCATTTTCAGTGAGTCTTTCCAGTTTGTGTTTCAGACTTACTGTAGATTTATTCAAAGTTTTTAGGGAATTTAGGCCCTGCTTGTTTTTGAATTTGCCTCAGCTTCTATCATGGACCTTCTGCTTGGATTGTGGGATTGGATCATTGTGTTCTGACCCTGGACTCTAGGACTGTTGCTTTAACCCTGCTGTGTTTGTCCTGCCTCGTGCGCCATAAGACAGGTTTAAGTATTTCTGCATTTAGATTAAATTAGCTGTGCCACCCTTTTTGATTTGGACTGACTCCTAACATTAACCAGTTGTACATCCAATCAGGATTTCCTGAAAATCTAATTGTAATCCGCCCAGTGGTTTATCAGATACTTTGCAGCGCTGACTCTCAAAAGGTAAATGGTAACTGTCCTGTATTTACAGAGTGCTAGAGTCTACACTCCCCAAAGCGCTGTACAACACAACAGTCATTCACTCACACATTCACACCAAAAAGTTAAATAGAATCTATTAAAAAAATATTTAATGTAATGTTTAGTGCTTGAAAATGAGTTAATGGGGACTTTTAGCTACTTTGGCTCCAGGTTCTAACTCAGTATCGGTTAAATTCAGTGAGTTTTGGTCGCTGTGTTCTTTCTAATCCAGCAGAGCTGTAGTGGTCATTTTGAATTTGTAAATGTCCAGTGATTCATCTACATTTTTCAGAGTATGTTGTGAGTGAGTCACTGCTACTAGCAAACTTTTTAGCACAAATTATAACCATTTTTGTTTTTGAAATAATTAATTAGCTGTGGCAACCGTCTTCAATCCGCTTGACTCCAAAGTTAATCAGTTACATCCAATAAAATTGTTTCATTCAAATTCACTTAGTGGTTCATGAGATATTTTGCGAACGCTGCACACAAACAAGTACACACAGACAAAAATAGTTTCACTCTTGAGTTCAGTTTATTTATAAAGCACCAGTTCACATTGCAAGTCATCTCAAAAAGTTCTGTGCAAAGCAACAAATCCAAATCCTATCAAGTCCAAACTCAGACCAGTTAATTGCAGTAAATGGATTTCAGTTGTAAGAAAGTCAGACTCATTATAAAATGCTAATTAGTCAAACTTGAACAAGCAGATTGGATTGAATCATCACTTCAATGCACAAAATAACAAAATAAAAATGAAAATATTCACAAACAAAATTAACTTCTTGATGCTGTAAAGTTGAAGGAATCTGCTGAATTAGAACCTTAGAAATCACCATCAAAAAGTCTCTTTGAATGCCAGTAAAGGACAAAGGGACGACGTAACGGAGCTGGAGAGGATGACAAACATCAGTCTTGACAGACATGAGGGAACTTCACATGTGTGCAGTTTTTTTTTTTTTTTTGTTTGTTTGTCTTCTACAACAATGTCAGCCAGTTTTGTTCCCTCTGCGAGGACAAGATTCATTACTTCACAAAAACAAATGCAGAACCATGCTGATGGTGGTGTGGTACTTACTGAGAATCAGTGCTCCTTTGATCACATCAAGGTAAACTGTCTTTTTAAACAACACACAACCATCTGGGATATATCCCACACAGAATGTTAGACATAATGTGTTTTTGTTTACATCAGAAGCTCATAGAATGTGTTGCAGGGGGAAATCAGCTGTCAGGACTGATTGTTGTGGGGTTACCGTCGGGTCTGCTGTGATGGCACATGATGGTGCACCGTGGCTGGCTTCTGACACAATTCCCGAACACAAAGTCATTTTTGTTCTGTTTAAATGAGTTAGAAGTGCTTGGTGCACAATTGGGGGTCTTCATTTTGATAAAACAAAGGAGTCTAATGTGTTTTTGTAGTTTTTTCACTGTTTTGTTGTTCACTTTTCTAAAATGAAATAGGATTATTTTGTTTAAACACTTGAATTTGGCAGTTTTTGTCCCACTGTTGTTGATTTTCTTTTCTTTTTTTTTAACAATAAAGCTACCAGTCATCCATTCCAGAGCTTCATGCATTCATTTAGCAAAGCTGTTGTTTGATTTTTCCTCAGATTGAAGGAGAATTGAAACTCTTGGCTGTTGTTGACATATTTAGTGTGTGTGAGTTCTACTGATGGCTGTTTATTTTACACAGAAAAACAACCTCCAGACAGACACTGATGTGATATGAGGAGTCAGTCAATAGAAACCAATCGACCTCGGTGTTTGAAAACTGAACACTATTGATTATGTGATTAAAATGTCCTGATCTGCTGGGAAACCGTCTGTCTTTTGCATTTGTGAGGAGGCAGAACTATCAACAGACCAATGTGACTTTCCTCATCTAAATTAAATAAAACACACATCTTCAGGATCATGATAAAGAGCTCACCCTGCAACCATAACAAGGAGGCATCTGATCAGCACTAATTTCATTCATTTAGCAGCACAACACTAAATGTGCAGAGACAAGAAGAACCTGCAGGAGATGGTTTGCCCCCTGCAGAGTCTGAATCAGTTAGTTTGGTGTTACATGAAGAGACAGATCAGAAGCAACTTAAACCTGTGAACTCTTGGAACAAGTGGCTCATTTTACTGACTGGAAAACTGCTTGAGGTGTGCAGATTTAAAAGGAGAGTGATCCGACGAAACACTGACTTAATTAGATTTTTATTTTCTTTATTTCTATAAAGGGAATGAACAGCTATTCCTGGTTTTGTATTGGTTTGGTCAAAATGTAAAAATGAAAAAAAAAGTATGATTTTTATCACATACACGACAAGCATGCATCTAAAGGTACATTCATAAGCAAACAGGCCTGGGGCGGATTTTTTTATTGAAGGCGACTTAAAGGACTTTTCAGTAATTTTCTCGTGTGTTTCTGTGTATATGTTCTAGAAAAAAAACACTTGTAGATTTCTTCCTGAGCAGCCTCTGTTCAGATAAATAGCATTGACCCTCTACAGGACAATTAAAGGAACATTTCGGAGCATTTGAGCAAGGGAGAATTTTTTTAATCCAATGTAGCACAGCCCCTCCCAAAACATTTATCCCCCCCCCCCCTCCTGCTTCCTATAGCCCCACCTCTACAATTGTGCACACACATCACTCTGGTCTCTAAAGCCAGGAATACACTGTGTGATATTTTCAGTCGTGGCTCTCAGCTCCTGCTCAAACTGTACAACTACATCGCAGGGTTCACTCATTCACAGCTCACAAATCATCTTTTTACACTGTACGACCCGATGCTTGGATGAGACCCGACTGTCACACTGTGTTTAATGCAACCCTTTGGGCTCTTGAATAGGGAGCTGCAAAGATAAAGAACAAAAACCATTAAGTGAGAAGACGATCGAGAAGAGAATAGAATGCTCGACCAAAATAAACGCACATCCTTGGCAAGCCTTGCATTATATGTGGAGAAAAGTGTAAAAATAAAGCCCTCAGTAGCCGGGGAATGGACAACCTTTTAGTAGAAATTACCACTGACTTCTTTATGACGGCTGTGACTGTGAACAGAAGACATGGAGAGTCCTGTAATCTTTACAGGTTTGCACGATGCACATTCATGCTGATTGACAGATTGGAAATGTTAAAGTATCGTACCAGGATCGTATAATTATCGTATTTTGAGAAAATTTATTGTACACTACAAAGTTACATCCTTACATGCCTGATGAACCACAGCTTTAATATCAGTGTATCAAACACTGTGCAAAATTATAGTTTTTAAAGTAGTTTTAGCTTTAAAGAATCTAACACAATGATTAAAACAAGCATCTCTTATGCAGATTCCACACAACAAAGGGCTCAAATTATCGTATTGATGCAATTATTGATCGTACAGAGTGCTAAATTATCCTACAGATACAATAATTATCATACGTCTGGTAACACTGATGCACGTTGACTGACAACCGACAATGCAGAAACTCAAATTCTATTGGCTTAAAAAATTTGCCGGTCAGTGTGAATTCATAGAGGTCTATGGGAGGAAGGAGGGACTTAAGAAGACTAACAAATGTTGTGGAGCCCTACCCATATATCACAGTTTATCATTTAAAACAGTTATAAAACTTTGATACATTACAAATGCTCCAGATTTCAGCTTTAGGCTAATAGCTAGTTGGAGCATCACCAAGTGTAACCCTGTCATCTTTAAACCACTGCAATCTTCAGCATTTCATAATGGTTCAGGCAATGTTATTTTACAAACTTTAATATCACTATAAATTTAGCATTAAACAGCTTTTACGTAAAATTCAAATACATTTTAAAACGTAAATGTGTAACACTTCTAGTGCATCCAATTTCAGTAGGAAATTCTTCATATTTCAGTTGAAATACCCATAAGTTATGAAACTGACAGTGATGTAGATGTTTAAAAAATATTATTCCTAAAAACTGCGTTGAAAATCTGGAGCTGCTTTAAGATGATGGTGCACACATTTAATAGTTGTTATTTTGTACACCCTGGTATGAACTCAGCTCCCAGGACCTGGATCAAGCTGCTCTTTATTTCAATACTATTGCATGTTAGGGTGATGATATTTATTTGCATTAATACACTTTGAATGAACATCCCCGACACAACACAGCTAACATGCTGTGACGACAGTTATCAGCCCGGTGTTTGCGTGATTGCGTATTCACAGCGTGTAAAACATGACAGCCAGATGCAGACTCGTGGTGCGTTTTGTTTATCTTTGTTGACAGCTGAAATAAAATCCCCCCTCTTTACCAACCTGGTTTTGTAAATTGAGCAGCACAGCTCTGCAGCAAATGGGGAAACTTTTCCAAATCCTGCAGCCTCACCTGATGACACGGTGTTAAGCCAGACATTTCAAAGTGTTTTCCAGTGGCTGCCAAGGAGGGTACAAAGAGACCTGTGGCAGATGGCTTTGCTTTGTTTCAGTTCTTAACCACAAAAGGCTCCAGAAATGGGACTTGGCAGAAGTAAGAACTAACCTGGAGCCTTTGAAATAAAGACCATTACTGCAGGTTTGAGGATTTCAACAGACAAGCTGCTTCTGGTCAATAAATTACAGATAATTCCAATACAATATCCTGTGACCTTTATGTTTTTAATTTCTCTGTTTGCAAACATGTCAACAATTACATGTAATTGCTGCCTTTTGTGTTGCAGGGCCCCTTCTTGGCCTCCATCACTCACAGCTAATGGATGTCTTTACCCAGTATGCCTACAATGACAGTTTCTATGAGAACAGAACATGGAGCTTCAACGAAACAGAGCAGGAACAGAGGCACCCGTACAACTACTATGCCATGCTCCTCACTCTGCTCATCTTCGTCATTGTCTTTGGCAACGTACTGGTGTGTATGGCTGTGTCCAGAGAAAAGGCTCTGCAGACCACCACCAACTACCTGATCGTCAGCCTGGCTGTTGCTGACCTTTTGGTGGCCACGCTGGTAATGCCCTGGGTAGTCTACTTAGAGGTAGGATAGTACACATTCTCTCACACACACACACAAACCATTTCACTCATATTTCTTTGTAATGAGACATAAAACCTGACATGTCTCGCACAGTAAACATGCTCTCCTCATTCTGTGTGCTTTCATTAGAGTTTTTCTCTCCATGTTTTACAGCTGTAGAAAACAAACTGTTAAAAAAAGATGACTGATGACCAGATAACCCAGTGGAAGACCAGTGCGGCAATAACACCACAACTACTGCTCTCATCTGCAGCGTCATTAGTGTGTGCATCATTTGCAAAACATTAGTGTCAGCTGTAAAAGTATCTTATGAAGGAAATGAACTTAAAACATTTTATGAAGAGTTTAGAACACAGCAAAGTGAGCTTAATGTTTAAAAGGCATCTATATGAAATCTGGAGCCATTAAACTAGAGGGGAAAGCGTTTGAAGTGAGAAAGCTGCCTGCTATTGCTGTATCTCAGAGTTGCACAAACTGTAATTGCCATATTGGTTACAGTCATGGATCACCAACATTTCTGGGGCATTGGACCAAAATTACAAGTATCCAATCAGGTTTCAGTGATGTCAAATCATCGACTTTATAGGAAAAATGCGAGAAAGTGCACAATACCAGCTCTGTTGTGTTTTTCTGCATTATTACATTTGCTACAAGAGCTAAATGCATTGTTTGATAATGTTTTTAAAATAATACACACTTCTGAAGTATTGCACATGCCTTACATAATTCTTCTCGTTTAGACCTAATTTAGAATGAGCTGTTGTTATGGTGACAGAACACTTGAAACGAAGCTTGGAATCAAGTGCATTATGAAAGGTGCCCTTTTGGTTATTTTAAATGAATAGGCATCAAATTAAGTTTGAATTTGGAAAGGAAAGAATAATTTGTAGTCACATATATATATTATATATATATATATATATATATATATATATATATCTCAGTACAACACAGAGGAATTTGTTCTCTTTTGGTCATCATCATTTTATGCCTCAAATTGATTGATGAGCCAGGTGTGCCACTCCGTTGAAGAGTTGAGAAAAGAACCATTTCCAACACGTCTGTGGTTATTTTTGGATCAGAAGGTGGAAACATTTACGAGCCATTGTTCTAGTGTAGTGTGTAATGATTTTTAGGAAGGATCAAGGCAGCAGGTGAGGCAAGCAGGCAGGTAAAACCTAAGAAAGGAAAAATTAAACTTTATTGATGAAAAACCAAAAATAACCAAAACACGGCCAGCATGATAGGAACAGAAAACACATTTGCAACAGAATGTTTGGAGCAGAAACAGAGTGTGCAACAAGACAGACAAAGATCAGAGAATCTAACTGCGTTTACACCGGGAGGCTTGATTACTGAATGAGAATCAGGTGAGATAATTAGCAGATGCAACACAGGTGAGGAGCTGAGCAACCAACGGGAAACGATGAACAAGAAACCTGGAATCAGATGATACAAACTAAACTAAATAACTAAACAGAAACTAAACAAATCGATCCACAGCTGAGGAGCTGATGAGGTCGATAAATTGTTGGTCCAGCACTGAAACCAATATGGCCGTTACAAATGATGCCCCTATAATGGGGTCAAGGTGAAACAGAAGTGAAGGTTAAAGTGTTCACATCAGTCTCGTCAACAGCCGTCCTGCTGTGCTCAGGGGTTTGTAATGCAGCTGACGTGTGACAGCAGCAAAATGTCAGGCAAGCCAGTTTTATCAGAGGTCAGGCGCTTATGAATATTTCTTCCTCCTTCCTGGATTCATCGTCTTACACTCAGTCCAGTGCCATAATTCAGACCATTTCCGTAAAATACATTAGCGTCATCCAACAACCTATAAGAGCGCACACAGACATGAATCAAGTGTAAAATCAAGTCAAACTAACCAAATCAATACAAACAACAGGATGAAGGAAACACATTTTTCTATCTTTGCTTATTTCTAGTATCAATACATTCGCCCCTACGGCTATTTCAGACCATTAGTTGGTGGAGCGGACTGTGTGATGTAGAAAAAGGCAGATTAAACTGGATTCTAATCCTTCTGTGTCCTGCAGTGAGCCATGATGAGTATGAATCTGATCAGATTACAATACATACATAGAAGGCTGTTCTCTTGTACTGTGCCTTGATCAACATCAGGACACGTTCATCTCAGCCTGGCGCTTCACCAGAAACAGCTCTTACTTGTCTAGTGGAGTTGGGTGGATCTGGTTGTTCACACTGTGTTTATATCAGATTTATTTACTTGTTTTCTTTGTTGTCATGGGCAGCTGGGCAATCAGAGTAGGAGATACATCAAAGCACACCATAAAAGTGGGGCGCTGAATTTCTTATCAGGAACATTTCGACGCTCCAAATGGCAGCATAACACTTTCTTAGAAAATATGGAATCTCGTAGAGTTGCAAGAAAAATGAGTTTTGGGGAGACAGCGTTGTGCGTATGTTAGGAAATGTGTTTAGGAATGGCCCTTTGAAGTGTAGTGAATTACATCAAATTTGATAAAATATGAGGTTATGAACAGGTTGATGTAGGTTTTTTTTATTGGAGAATATAAACAGCATCAAACTACAAGGAGGCTCATTACCTTAACACTGTCTTTCCTGCAGGAAGTCAAAGTTGTAACACTTTATTTTTGTCCTATTTTACTACAGCTGAGTTCGTTACAGTGACTCAAACTTTACAACTTTGTTTCCTACCAAAAAGTACTAGTGACATGTTGGAGAAAAAACAACTAGAACAAGGACAAAGTGTCAGAATTAAAGTCAAATTGAATAAGTTTTAAATATATTTTCCAGTATAAAGTAAAACTGTTGAGGAAAAAGTCAACATGCTATTTCAAGAAAAAAGTCCTAATGAAATAATAATAAGATATTTATTGATACATAATGCATCAGCTGAACTCAGAACTGTTTTATTCCTTCACAATAAGAGTCTCAAACATTTACCAATACTTCAAAACCTCTAGAACTTAGAAACATCTGATAAAACTCAATCATCGAGCACTATATGTAGACAATTTGATAAACTTCTGATGTTTTGAGGTGTGTCTATGTCTGAGACTTTTATTGTGAAGGATTGAAGGAAGTTCTGAGTTCTGCTGTGGGTACTCATACAGAACTAACCAAAAAATTATGTCTTGCATCAATAAAATGCATCATTATTTATAGTTTACTCTATAAAAACACACCCAGAACACTCAGTTAAAATAATAAATGGAACAAAAACTGGTTTTTAGCCTAATTATGACAAATTCTACAGAAAATCCTATTTAAACTTTTTTTTTCTCAACATTTAAACATTTGTTAGACATTTTGAGTTTAATCTCAGCATGTCCTCCTTGTATTTTTTTCTCACATGGCACAGGTACTTTGTGGCCGTTTCCACCTTGATGAGAGATTTTAAAACAGCAGGCCAAAGTTGTTGTTTTTTTCCAGAAAGTGTAAATCCAGTCTCAAGTGTTGAGACAGAAAACTCAAAGAAAATTTAAAAAATCATTAAGACAGAGTTCCTAAGTGAGAAAAATAACCAAGAAGAGCTTCAACCAATAAGAATAGATTGGTTTCACTAAATTCTAAGAAATGATTCCAGTACTTTAGTTCAAAAGGATAAGCTACACTGGTCAGTGAGTTCTCCGTCATAGACTCGGTGGAGTCAGATTAATCTTAAAGTTGTAATTTGAGTCTATTTGCAGCTTGCAAAGCATTTTTTAAATAAAATTCACTTCATGTTTTTATCTTTTCAAGTAGAATCCTTTAGTCTTGTTTCTGATGATTTCTGGTGTCCAGACATGGTGACACATTCATCCAGCGCACGGATAAAGACATCCGTTTTTAATCATTTTATCCAAACAGCAGTCTAACAACGCTCTGTGAGAGGAAGTCATTTAAAAAAAAACATTTGTCTCTTTGATCAAAGCACTGGCTGTTTGTCAAAGTCAAACTGGAACCCCTCATTGAGCTATTTGAAGTAGGATGCTATTAATCTGATGTTGGCATGTCTCTCTCATGGCTGCCAGGCCTCCTGCTAATATGAAGAGGAGTAAGCTGAGATGGGTGGAGTTTTAGTGGTATAAATCCAAGCAAGTCTGAAATGATTTGTTAGAAGAAGAGGGGAATGACTCTTCTGTTTGTCACAAAGTTTGCATCAGTTTGTGGGATAAAATCCTGCAGTTCTGTAAGTAATGTTTACTTAAATTCTCCAAAACATAATTCTTCCATTAGCTAAACTGTGCCTGTCTTCAGATAACGGCAACAAACACACTTTGGTTTGTTGAGGACATGGCGTTCGTTTATCTCGTCTTTACTGGACCATAAACAAGCCTTTCTTCTCACACACTCAGACTTTTTCTTCTCCTTTATCTGTGCAGACACAAGAGTCTTCCCCGTTCTCGTGTCAGTGACCGTGTCCGTGACTGAGGTTCTTATGTTAATAGTGTTGCGGCATAACTTAGTCACAGGGAGTGGGCAGGGCATGCAGCCTGCCCTTTATTATTAAATGCTAAATTTGCATTAATTACCACAGTTTTTGCTTTTTTTTTATTGCTCAAGTGTGATTGATTATTAGAGTTTCTGGAAGGCAAAATATGCTGAATCTGAGACAGCAGACTCTTGTCTGCAGCACTAAAAACATTGAGCTGTAAAGCAGACTTTTGATGACCTCACTGAGGAAAAAAACAACAAATTTATTCACATTTAGATACTGTGTTATGTTGCTCTAATGTCACATAACAGTAGAATAAAACATGTTTTTTTTAACACAATCAGAAACATGAGTGGAACATGGATGTTATCTCCTGACTTCCTCTCAGCTCAGAGTGCATAGATGCCCGCAAGCTGTGGTGGACTAGTCTGAGTCAGGGGTAAAAAGGGCAAAAAATAAAAAGGTTTTTAATACAAGGCGGTTCACACCCTGCTGCTGTGTATTTCTGGATTTTTGTTAACTGCTGTCAGACTCTGAGATTGATATTCAATCTATGTTTCAATTTGTGGACAGGAGACAGCTGAGAAGCAGATTGATGGCTCTGAATACAACACCCTGTTGTTATGTTTGTGATTCTTTTTTCAAAAGGAGAAAACAAAGCATGTCTCTTGTCATGACTTTGTGTGGCTGATCATTTTCATCTAAACTAAGACCAGTAATGACATTTATATGCAGTGAAATGCTGTCATTAATCATAGTGGATTTTGCATCAGTGCCACCAATATGACTTAGAACTTGAATACATTCAGACTGAGTGCTGTTTAGTTAACTTTTGCTGTATTGTGTTAGATAAAGAGCTTTATGTGGTTTTAGTTCATGTTTTCAGAACACATGAGTCATTCCCCTCTAGCTCTTTTGTACTGAGTCTCTTCATTATTGATGCTTTTCACTGCTACATACTGGGCCGAGACAATAAATCACTAAGTGTCCTTCAAACTATAAGAGCTTGTACGAAATTTTAATATAGTTAAACCCAACATACGTATTGGTGTGTTCTCTATAAGCTCTAAAGTATGTGCATAGAATACGTTTACTGGAATATGCAGTCACTTTTGGGATGTAATTCATAAAATGTTTTTGTTTTTTATGCTGTTTATGCTGACACATATTTGAGTTTTAAGGCCAAAGGAAACCACTGATTTAACTTTAGGCTCCTAAAAGGTCAACTGTATTTTTATAATGTATTTACAAAGAAGTCACTGTGCCGTAAACACAGTGCAATAAAATACAATACAATTTTAAAAAGGTTATAACTATTAAAAATACAAAGAATAAAATCATGTAAAATGAATGCAACAAACTAAAAGATTTATACGTTTTATGCAAAAAATACTAAATAATGCCAAGGTTAATCAGGAAGGAATTCAAAACCAATGCAAAGAAATGTGTTTTAAGCAAATATTTTAACATTTCAAGGGTCGAGAGGTGCAGCATTTCATCATTTACTCCATCACCTCGTGTTTTAAACTTACAACTTTGGATATCTAAAATCAGCTGAGACTTTGACCTCAGTTTGCTGGCTAGAGCATGATGGTTCTACAAATATACAATGTATTCAGCCTAGTGCTGTCATGAGACTTAAAAACTAAGAGATTAATGAATTATGATCTGTAGGTTTTTTTTTTTTTATCTCAGCTAAACATTACTGAGGAAAGCCCTCATCTAGTAATTTAATTTAAATTCATGATATTATTGTGGCAGACCAAAAGATTGATATATAACAGAAAAAGTGGCTTAATGAAGTCATTTATTGTGTTTAGACTTGAACAGATGCAGTCCCAGCCGTTTATATTATGCTGTTATTGACACTATAGTCCCAAGTGCTGCAACCTTTACTTTGGTCATTGCACACAGTTTGCAACAGCTCCGTTAACCCCTCATCTCCCACTATGATTTTCAGCCTGCAGTTTATAACTTTGAGAAGCAGCTCACAACCATCTATTCAAACTAGCTTTTCATTACTTCCTTTAACTGACTTTCTGCTCCGATGTCTCCTTTTCTGTTTATTATCCTGTAAATAATTGCTCTGTGTACATATTTCTAGATTGTTTACTATTGTCTTGTCTGTTTGTACCTGTAAAGCAGCGATTTTGAGAGGCACTATATAAATAAAACTTATTGAATCTATTTGACAAAACATCTGTCAGCTCATTGGTCGTTGACTTGCTCATTTGCGGGGTGTCCTTGAGTTTGGTTTGGCAAAGAGCTTTGCCATGGCTCACTAAATTGCTAATGTCTTCACTGCTAGTGTTAGCTGTGGTTACACTCAAAACTCAGTGCTTTACGTTTATGTGGCTAAACTTGAGCTGCTTCAATGATGAGCAAACTCCTTACAAAAACGCATATCACTCGTTTATCCACAGTGGCATTGGGGCATTTTTGAAATTAACTATTTTCATCCATAGGGCCAACAACTCTCATATGTTGCTCCATTTTCACGTCTTGTTTCTGCAACTCACCACTCCTCACCTCATTTGCCCTTCCCACTACAACAGAAGCCCACATGCAGAAACAGTAAAGTTAGAAATAAAAAATTAGATTAACATCAACACACTAAATATGGCCGTAATGCAATTAATGTGAAAATTTGACACTTCTAATTCAGACGCATCACCTCAAAATGTTTTAAAAACTAGTAATATAATCTTAAACTGAATTCTTAAACAAGAGGCAGTAGCTCAGTGGTTAGGGCGTTGGTTTTGCAACCAGAGGCCTGCTCCAGCTGGGTTACCTTGTCGTGTTTTTGGGCAAGAGACAAGACCCTCATTGCCTGCTGCTGGTGGTCAGAGGGCTGGTGGCGCCTCTGTGTCTGGTCGCTTCGCCTCTGTAGCTCCATCAGCATGTGGATGACTGACTGATGTAAAGTGCTTTGTAGTCCACTGGCTTCGAAAAGCGTGATGCAAATGCGAGACATTTACATTAAAACTAACAGGAATCCAGTGCAGACAAGTCAGCAGATGGACAGCTGAAAAACAGTTCATATTTTTATTTAAATGATCATTTCCATTTAGCTACATTGCACACTATCAGTAAAATTCATATACATTTCTAACTCATGGACAAATGACAACATTCTTCTCAGGGAGGCAGTAAGAAATAGAGACAAAAATACATGATATTTTTTATTCTATTTATTCTATTCCTCAGTTGTCAGCTGACACTTACATTTAGGTATCACAACAACTATGTTAGTGTTCACGCGTTGGGCTGAAACATTAAATTACATTCCTGACACATGTCGGTTGCCTTGGTGAATTCCCATGCACACATTCACTTCGGCTACAGAATGGTCTTTTAAAATGGCAGCTTTTCTTGTCGCAGTAACTATTTGTGACATGTGTAAAAGAAAAGAGCTGGATGAGGCCCTGTACCTGATTTTTCTCAGACTATTACAGTTGTAACATTGCACTACTGTACAGAAAAAGAACACTTTCAGCTGCAAAATAGATGGATGTCTGATATTTATTAAACCCTTTCTAGAGACACAAAACATGACTTTGATATAAGTCATTTTTGGTCAAGTAATGAAGCTTCATGTTTTAGTGGCGTGCATATGGAGAGAACGTCTATACAGACAGTGATATGTCATCACATAAACCAATGTTTGCACAAAGTTGTGACATCGGTGTTTAAACACAGGGACTCATACAGTAGACAGACAGCTGTACAAGCCGAGCTCTGAAGACTTTGAATAGATTTCCGTTTGAAGTCTCATTAACATGTCTTTTCCTGCCAGCTGGCATGCTGAACAAGCAGCTAAGCAAACATTAACAGAAGAAAAGTGCACAGCTAATGTCGGTTTGCATTCTCAATAGCTAATTAAGAAACTTCCCTTTGCTGTAGGATGTTTGGCGTTTTGACGGCTCTGAATCCTACAGACTGTCAGCAGGACGTGGACACTGAGGCACCTGGACAGATTTTAGTTGTTTCAGTTAAATTGTGACATTTTACACATTACCCTGACTGTAGAGACAAGAAGCAAATAGAGCTTCAGTTTAATGCATATTTTGTCTTCACACTTTGGCTTTTAGGAACAAATGAAAAAGATTTTGATTAGACAGTTTTATTAATTTTTGACTTATTTCTTTACATTCACAAATAATGTTTTTTCATCTGGTATTTTATATTTTATTCACCAGTTTCAGATCAAGTAGCTGAGTGGTTAATCTCATTGTGATTTCAGGAGATTGCCATCTCAAGCCCTTCAGCCATGATTGATGCATTTTCAGTCGGTCTACATTTTTTTTTTGTCCAAATCAAATTTTGAGCCACGTATAAAACAATAAGACTCAATGCAGGAAATCATCCTTCTATCATCTTGTCAAAGTTCTGTCCTTTTACAGCAAATATCTGTTTGGGTTTAACGCCTCAGATCATTATGCTGTAAAAATCTATTGCCTATAATTTATAGATATATGTTTTTTTTTTTTTCTTTTACAGCTAAGTCTTTGGGCTGCAAAGATCTACGAAAGTTTTAAACTCTTGTGAGCGTTTTGAATTTTAAACATCAAAGTTGTTCTGAGCTGCAGCAGTGAAGTGGATTCAATATTAAGCAGTTGGAGGAGCTGAGTATTCTGACATATGTATATATAGAGAGATCAAGAGCAAGAAACTGAGTGACAGCAGACAAGGAAGCTGAAATGAACACAGAGAACAATGTTTTTTGTTGAGATGCAGAGAAGGCAGATGGCAGGTAAAGGGTTGTAAAAGAACGAAAGAAAGAAGAGAGTAAAGGAAAGTTGGGAGAGAGAATGACAGTCACTGATTGGTCAGATTATTCTGCAGTCACTGCAGCAGCTATAACAAAAATGATGGAGCATAATTTCATCCAGACGAGCCTGGGGACAAAGATTAATCAGCTACAGAGAGGCAGGGGATGGCCCTTGACACAAACATCCCTTTTATTCTTTATACACGCTTCTCGAAAAACTTTGGAAACATTATTTCAGTCATTCACTCTCCCCTTTAATAAGACCAATTGGTGCTGTAGTTTATATAATTGGGAAGTCTGATTAGTCACCTTTACAACGAGGTATAATTTGTAAGGACTGTGCATCCATGAAATGAGCAACACAGTTAAAACTTTAGGTCATTGCAGACTTCCTGACAGAATATAAGCATGAAGAATAGCCATGTGCAGTCTGTTCACCTTCATCTGACCTGAGATCTGTTTGTTGAGCAGATGTTGACTGTAAATCACTGGAAGAAAACCTATGGCTACTTCTAGTTGCCTGACTGAAAAGACCTTATCCTGAAGGGACAAGCGTGGCATGCTGATGCTCGGAGCACACACAAACCCAACAAAGTTTCAGAATTCATACACACCAAAGCTGTCATTCAGGTGCAGATCAGGTGCCAGTCATACACTTGTGACTGGCACACACTTGGCAGGAGCTCAAAACAATAGTGAATACCAGCAGGTGAATGCTCCAGGGGATTCTGGCATATTTTGGGAGTGCTATACCATTCCACAAATGAGAAAACAGTTTTTACAAATGATTCCTTGTAAAGGTGATCAGGTGTCCCACTAATATAAAACACACCAAATAATATAAAAGCAGAGAGATTATTGACTGAAATAACATCTTCAAACTTATTTGGTGGAGTTTTGTTTTTAGAGGAAGCTTCTGTAGGGCTTTGTGTTAGCTGAGGTGGGCGTAATTTAGAGCTGTCAGAGCATCAGTAATGATGATGATTTCTAAACACAAAACAATCAGTGCTGATATGAATATAAATAGGTTACAGTCATGTCACTGGAAGACAACCAGCTGAATACATGCACTATAATTTAATGTAGAAGGTTATTTTCTCAGTTATTCTCCGTGACAAGTTAAAATAGATTTATTTGTTTAGGATTACTGGATATTGTCCTTGTTGTTGAAGACCATTTGCTTTTTCAATTCAGTAAACAATAAAAGAAGTCGAGTTGTCTTTAAAAAGACGATCAACTCTTGGGATTATGACCACATTTTGATTTGTTATAACTGTTAATAATGGGGGTTTAGTGCATTAGTTTTACACAAATATCAAGTTTGTCAGTAACAGTGGATGGATTTACAGTTGATTATAAAGATAAAAGTAAACGCATTATTTTGTGAACTAAATCTCAAGTAAAAGTGAATCAGCAGCAGCTTCAAGGACACAACCAACCAAACATTCCTGATTTTAAGATGTTCTGAACAGCTGATGGGAACAAACTACACTGAATCTTTTAAATGTAATAGTCTTACAGTCTGTGCATTTTTTTTCCTTAATAATTTTAAACAGATAAGATAAGTAGGGTGTTTTAGAAGCATTTGTGCTTTTGTTTTTATTTGTATCCATCTTTAGGACACTATTAAAGGCATACTACACAGTTTTAGCTTGTTTTAAGCACCCTCTAGTGTCCATTTTAAGTCACTGTGTTAAAAATGTTAGCATTGTCTTTGCTCAGAAACACTTAAATCTATGTCTCCTCAGCCTTCATTGCTTTCTACTGGAGCGGTTCATCACTCATTCAAAGAAATCAGCTGTGTTCAAGCAAGGAGAGGTTGAAAAAAAATGCAGGAATCATGAGCTAAAAACACTCTGGCACTAGTATAACAGCTAGCCACATTGGGTTAGCCTAACCCTCATAAGATACGTGACTGTGAGACTTCAGGGCACTGGACCAGAGACTCAGAAGTTGCTAACATGGTATCCTGGCTCAAGGAAAAGATTTTAAAATATGAAAAAGTTACATAGTGTGCCTTTAAGTTTTGAAGAAAGTTGAGAGATCAGTTTTTACCGTTGTTGTCATAATGTTCAACATACACATACATCCCCCTGCTTTTAATAAATTCATCTCTTCCCCTCCTTCCTGTCATAGTTGGTCTACCGTTCCACTTGAAATGATATGACAAAATATACAAAGGTGCTTGACAGAGCTGCTTTTTGTGGCAGAGGGAGACATATTATTTCTGTCAAGGAGTCGCCTCCGCCAGGCAAATGTAGTGTCTTTGTTTTGTCGACGTTTGCTGTAAACTGCAATTTGTTTGTGTCTTTCTCCTCTAGGTAGTGGGAGAGTGGCGCTTTAGCAAGATCCACTGTGACATCTTTGTCACTCTCGATGTGATGATGTGTACGGCGAGCATCCTCAATCTTTGTGCCATCAGCATTGATCGGTGAGTTTGCCGTCGCGCAGACTGTTTAGGCAGCTCGCTTGCTGTTGCTGCAGCATGGAAATCAATGGAAGTGTTTAGCTGCTGAATAATAGAAAGACCATGCATGACCATCAACGCCCATGTGTTCATTTATTACTAAATGGCTTTTTCAGACATGGATTTCACTTTGCTCATATAGTCTGGATGGGAAACACTTGTTGTAATTAGTGGTAACCAGATGTTCTGGGGTTTTAAATTAAAAAAAAGGAAGAAAAAAGTCCATTAAATAAAAGTTCAGAGCTTTGCTAGAAAAAAGTGTGAAAAAGCTCATGACAGATGTGTAAAAACAGAAATGTGTTGGTAAATCAGAGAACTTTAGAACATTAAAGATAAAAGCACATAAGTCATCATTTAAGCTTCAAATAAAATCACAAAATCATATTTTGGTGGAATATATAAATATATAATATATAAACGCAATTATATTATTTAATATTGTGATAATGAGACAGGTTGCTGTAAAAACTCTGAATCGGCTTTAGGCATCAAGGGCAGTGTTGGTCCACCTGATTGACAAATTTATACCTGGTAGTAGTTTGTGTTGAGAAAACAACAATAAATTTAAATTCCAATATATTGTGCTGCAATAATATTACTTTATTTAAACAGAATAAAAATGCCAAATATAGCAACTGTGACCTCTACTTGTTATAAACTTACATTTTACAGAAAAGATAATTGAGAATCATTAATAATAGTCGCTGTAGAGATCCCTCAAACCTGTTATTTATCATAAAATAATGGCATTTCATGACTTAGTAGACTGGAAAATATTACAAACACTGTACAAAGCTAATACAGGAACTTTACCAACAAACATTCAGAAAATGTTTGAAAAGAGATTAAGTGGTTTCATGTGGAAAGGAACTGATTTCTGTATAAAACCCAGATTCAGAACCAAAATAAAGGAATGCACTGCAAAACGAGAATAGTTGAACCAACTTAATTGAATTGCTTCAATTGGTAACAAGCAATTCAATTAAGTTTATCCAACCTAAATTATTAAGTTTGTTTAACTTGACAAATTTAGGTCAAACTTACTCAAATCATTTAGTTTTAAGATTTAGATAAGATTTAGGTAAATAAGTCCATCACCTGAACTACAGCCCAAATACTCTGAGTGTAGAGTTTTTCTGTAAATGGGGTAAAATTGTGTAATAACCTTAGCAGGGAAATAAAATAATCACTTAATAGATTTAAAGAATGTATCAAGTCATGCCTTGATTCATTGCATACACTGAGAACAGTCGTTATGTCTGTTTTAATCTTGTAACATGTTTGTTTTTGTTGTAAAGCTAGTTATGTCACTGTTGCTGCTGCCTCTTGGCCAGATCGTCGTCGTAAATGAGAATGAGTTCTCAATCGACTCATGTGGTTAAATAAAGGTTAAGCAAAAAATAGATAAATTGTAATAAGTATTTATGAGAATGTAAATTAAACTAATGTCTATAATGAAATCTGAAAATGACAAAAGGACAGCGTTAAATAAAAAGAATCTGTGTTTGACTGAAAGGGGGAATTAGGAATGGATTAGAAATTATCTTTTGTAAAAGATTTGTTCTTCTATCTGCTATATTTCATTCAAATGTTTTGTATTATGTATATTTCTTTAGTCATTTTTTATTTTCTTTTTGAATGAAGTAATACTAATAAATAAACAATAGAACTGATTTTGCTTTAGCTAAAGGAACTAGGGTCAGGATTAAGAAACGTTCAAGACAATGGAACGATACATGGGTGGCCTCATTATTTTTAGTTTAAAACACTTCATCAACCTAAAAAAAACTGAACATGCATGTTCTTTTTTTTTTTACAAATCCTGCCACTTGTCCCTTTAAAATAAAAAGCAGAATAAAAAAACCTATAGTTGGACGTTGTTTTGAACAAGCCTGTTAAGATGCTTGTGATGCAAACTGGAAATTGTTTTCAACTTTCAGCAATACCTCAGTTGTTATCTTCCAAGGAAGGCTGTGTCTTTAAGAAGAGCAATGTCCTGGCCAAATGATAAAAGATCACTCTAAACATATAAATGCAGACTTTTATCAACCTGATGCGATTTGTATTCATAGCTTTTGTTACACAGGTTGAATTTAAAGCACTTATACATGTTGAAGGTTTTGTCTGATGATCTTGACAAATCGATGATAGTAAAACAGGTCCAGTGCTGCTCAATCTGCTCATAAAAGCTGCATCAAATCCTTTAAATGCATGTATTCACACATTAGTACTCTCTGATTCCCAGAACTGCCCTTTCATTTGTGTAGCTTTGAGATGCAAATTTTGGACATGCAGCTCACAAAAGAAGACGGCACAAAACTGAGTTCTACATTTTATACTTTTCCTTAAAATTCACATGTTCATGTTCTTTTAAAACAAAGAATATTATTTCTATTTCCCACATAAAACCATGCTTTTAATACAGTATTGTTAGGAAAATAAGAAAAGCAAAGAGTTGCTTCTGGGAGTGGAAGAACTGTAGGACACAGGTAGCAGGATGGGGGTTTAATTTACAATTTATGGTTTGAAAGTTGGGAGTTGAAAGGAATTTCAGACATTTTGAAATGTGTTTTTGTATAAAAGTTATAGCAAAAATGTTCTGTATGACGTCTGCTTGGAGAAATACAGGTTCATTCCTTAATTATTGATGATAACAACTAGTCTGAGTGTATCAAATATTATTTTAGAAACCTTTGCACTATCGTATATTGTGCATAACAGTTTTTTACAAGCATAAATAACTCCAGCAGCTGCAAAATGTATCACTTCTGGTTCATTTGAAGATCAAGTCCAGCAGGAATCTCTAAGTATTTCTGCTGATAAAAAAACATGCAAAGTGACCAAAGTTTATAAAATAATGTTTCCATGAACTGCTATAGGAAAACGTAGCAATTGAAGTCATTTTAAGATGGCAGCAATACACCTTGGTCTTGGCTGTGCTTGATCTAGATGGAAGCTCATCAGTTTTGTTTGATGTCAACTATATTTCTTTTTTTAACCAATTAATTCCGGAAGTTATCCACTGCAGGAGATAATTTTAATATAAAAATCTGTCATGAACCAACACTGATTGGATCTGTTTGGTTAAAAAGAAGTTTTAAAGCACACAAGTAACTTTAAAGCAGCAATGTGGAGTTTTTCAGCAAGAGAGCATGGGCGCGTACACACGGCGCGTCACTCTGGTCTCTAAACCGGGCATAAGCTGTGCAGCTCCTGCTCAAACTACGATTACATTGCAGGATTCAGTCATTCACAGATCACAAATCATGTTCTCACACTGTACAAGGCTCTGAGACCTGTCTGCGCTTATGAAACGTCGGTCTTGAGCAGCGAGCTGCTGCACTGAAAGCTGCAGAACCCGGAATTGAGGAAACGTTCTCAGTCCAGAATGAGTGCTTGACCAAAACAAATGTGTATCCTTGGCAAGCCTTGCCATTCTGTGAGGAAAAATGTTTAAAAATAAAAATAAACCCCTCAGTAGCTGAGGAATGGATAACTTTTTTGTAGAAATTAACTCTTGACTTCTCCATGACCGGCTGAGACTGTAAACGGAAAGACACAAAGCATCCTGTGCGCACAATCAGGTTTGTGCAAAACGCACGCACGTTGACTGACATCCCACAATGCAGAAATTTGAATTTTATTGGCTGATTTGCTGGTCAGATAGAATTCAAAGGGGTCTATAGGAGGAAGGAGGGTCTTCAGCAGAATGACTTATGTTGTGGAACTCTACCCATAGATCATAGTTTAGACCTGAAATATCATTTAAAATGTTTAGAAAACTTTGATACAAAGAAAAATACTTCACATAGGAGCTTTAATAGTTTTAAATCTTTTCTTGAGCCAGTATGTGCTAATATGAGCCTTTACAGGGTTAATGAATAATCACTCAGCCCCATCTGCTTGTGTCCAGAATATCACACTTGCAACTTCAGTCTCCGGTCCTGAGAGTCTCCTGAAGTCTCACAAAGTCGCGTATCTTGTGAGAAACAGTAACACTTTACAACAATCCATGTTTACACATCAAAACCTGCTCAGGACAGACGAGCTGAAGACAATGACATCATATATAAGAGATCTATTGTATTGTTTTCATCATGGCAGAGCCTCCAATGAAACAAAGAACACCTTTATTTGATGATTGAAAACATGAGCGCACAGCGAGGTGAGGGGTGAGGTGACAGTGATTTTAAATGGACACTAGGGGGTGCTAAAAACAAGCCAAAATTGCCTAGTGTGCCTTTAAATAATTTGTCCATTGTCACTACAAGCAATTACTGGGACAAACAAGATCATTAAAAGTATTGATTGGCTTGTATCTGATTCTCAGTCATCCAGAACATGGAAAATCCTAAGATATTTGTTATTGTAATTGGATTTAATTTTGATATTTTTGCAGATGTTTTGATTTTCAAGTTTAAAATGGTCCTCAATTAAGAAGCGAAACATCGTCAAAGAGCAAAAGAATCTGTACAAAAACAATACCTGTCTAATTGCAAGAACTCTTTCCCCTGATTGGTTATTGCCAAAGATTTATTGGTGCTATGGATTCTTTGATTGATTCATCCAATACTAATTCAAGTACTAATAAAATTAATTTAGTAAAAATACTAATACAATACTAATCCAATAATAATTACAACACTGCAGAAGACGTTTCACTGGAAATCTGTTCATCTGAGGAGGAGCGTTTAAGTTTAACTTTATAGGAAGTAATCATGTAATGCTGACTTCCAAAGTGTGTACTATAATAAGAAAAACATGACATTTCCTCTATTCTCAGTTTATCAAATTGTGCCGTGTTAAATTTCACATTATTTCCTGCTTGGCTGCACTTTCATTTAAAAAAAAGTGCCCACCATGGTCACACATGGAGTCATTTCCAGCTCTTCTAGCAGGAAGTGAATTAGAATGCAGATGACTCGTACATTGGGAGGAAATCTGGTTAATCTGAATAATATCATGGCAGATTTCTATTTGTGTGTATTGTCAACAAATGTCCCAAGGATGCAGGGAGAGGAATGGCATCCACATTTACATTCAGATATTATTCATCTGAGTTGTGGCAGCTTGCTGCATACTCGTGAATACAAATCACAGGAAAGACACCGGTGACATGATCTAGAATCACTTCCTCCGGCTTTGGTGCGTTTCAGCGTCCACCCGTAGGAGACGGTGTTGTAAAAAGTCCAGATTCCACTCACAGATAAACGTGTTGGCTTTTATCAGCTCTGCAGCTCGCAGAAGCAGAGTAATTTAGACATCAAAAGATTGTTTTTGTTGGGTTTATGAATGTGTGCAATTTCAAACACACAAGTGAAAAGGATGAAGATATTAGTATCCGAACAATAACCCATCAAAGCTTTCTTCTCCTCCTCAGGAACAAAAGGACTTATTGTCAAACGACAAAATGTTTCATGTGGGAGATGATGCGATCAACATTAAAAGGGAACTACAGTCATTTTGTCTGTGCTGTTTTTCTCTGGTGCTAAAACACATTTGTTTGATTTTTTCTAAAACTCTATACATAAAAATATGAGCATTGAATTTAAAAGTTACAACTATCAAGCTGAATGCAAAACTTTTGATTGAATTCTCGCTGAAAAAGAAACGTTTGCCTTCAAGCGTGTTACAAAACACCTAAAAATGACCACGGAGATCAGTTCAAATCCATCCATCCATTTTTTGGTACCTGCTTGTCCCGTTTATGGTCACAGAGAGCTGGTAACTAACTCTACAGGTCACTGGGAACGTCCTGGACAGGTCAGCAGCATCTACTTAGAGAAAAACACACCTGACACACTCACACTTAATATAGAATCACGAGCTAACTTAGCATGCATGTGTGGAGAAAACCCACACATGCATGAAATCCTCCCACAGAAAGACCCCAGCTGGATGTCAAACCTGCAACCTTCTTGCTAAAAATGAACCAACTGCAGTGCAGCTCTGCAATGAGCAATGCTGCTTTAACTTTTCCTTTAAACACGACATTTCAACAAGAAATGCCATCATGATCAAAAGTACACACAATTTAAATTCCAAGATTTTAACCCCAACTACATCATAATAACACCAAGGGTGTTATTACTCCTGGGCCTTCAACAGCAAGTAGATGTGGTTTGGACCAGATGGTATTTTTTGGTATTTTTAACATTAATCATGAATTGACACATAAATCGTTCAAATTTAAAACTTCCTTTTACCAAGAAGTCAAATAAAATGGTGAATATTATAGATAAAAATAATGTTTAGTCACAGCATCTCCATCTTTGTTTCTGTCTGGTTGCACTTTTTCTGAACTTACTTTAATATCGCTAATATTATATCACTAAGGCGCTATATAAATCCAATCCATTATTATCATTATTATTATTATTATTATTAATAAACAAGTAGATGATGAAAGTTATTTGGGGGCAGTAATTTCATCTGAAGCGACTTGCTATTTTCATACATCTGAACCTTTCTCCCTCCATCCTTTCTTCCTCCTGGGTGTGATTGTTTGGGTTGAAGCTGTGCTAACTTGAGTGAACAATATGAACTGTTGGTGGTTTCAGGGAGCAGATGGTGTAGGCAGGGGAAGTCTAGAGAAACAGCTGTGGGTTTTTTTAGGATGACATGATTTTGAAGCTGTAGCTCAGGATTCTGACAGGAACAAATAAAACTGAGTCAGATCAGATGACATTTGTCAAAAACATTTGTAAAGAGTATAATTTACAAGACAGTGAGATCTTGAGGGGCAGCCTTTAGCTTTTTATGAAATACTACAAAAAAAATGTGATAGAAAATATGTTTCCTGGAGGATGTTGACTGGATGCGGTAGGAAAACAACTCTTTGCTTGCATCAGTTTGACTGTAACTCCCTCTCACTTTATGAATGTGCACAATGTGTTTTCAAAAAAACATTTTCACACTAGTCAATCATTAAATAATAAAAAGTAATTATCTCATGTTTCCTGTTGTTATTAGAGAGTTTGCAGACGACAAAGTTTTCATCTATTTTTCAGAATTGCCTGATTATTTTCTGACTTTGCCAACAACAAACACGAGCCTGAGATATTCTCCGTGCAGTCCAAGTTTATGCATTCCGACTAAATTTTCTACATCTCTGACTCTGGCTGTGTTGGCAGATTTTAATTAGACTCCTACCTGTTTGCACAACCTCAGCCTACTGGAAATAATTATATCTGATAACCGTGTGTTTACTCTTATTTTGCCATTTATATCCAAAATTTTGTTAAAGTGCGCTCCCATAGAAACGTGAGCTAAAGTTCATGACAATATTTTCTTTTAATTTAATGAGAAAAAAAAAACTTTTTTTTCAGAATAGACACCAGAAGCTAAACTCTTTTGAATTCATGGCTTAAATCTCTTAAGTCAGATAAATAAAATCAGTGGAAGCTGTGCAATTCCTGGTATTTACAGCAAAGTTACTAATGAGGTCATGCAATGAAACGAGGTTAAATGATCAGGTCTTTCATGCAAGAGACCAGAGGAAATAAAAACACAACCTTTTTTTTTTTTTTTACAGTATCTTATTTTGATGTGAACTGAAGCCTACAGCACATAAATGTTTCCAAAGGGCCAGTCCTGCCTTAAAACGGATCTGATAGCAAATGACAGGCAACATTTCTGGTTCGACCCACTTGTAGACTTCATGTTCTTTGTTACGCTTCAGGCTAAAAATCCCGTTCATCGGGAGAAAAAAGTACAGGTAACAAATGGAAGCACATTTAGATTTATATCTTAAAAATCAAAACTAGTATATGCAAACATTTGGGTCAAATGATCCTTCCTGCACAGTTTTCCTGCAGACAGACGTCATGTCATCATGCATGCTAACTGTAGCGGCTGTAATTTCTTCTCATCCTATAGGTATACAGCGGTTGCCATGCCGATGCTGTACAACACACGCTACAGTTCCAGGAGACGAGTCACTGTAATGATCTCTGTGGTCTGGGTGCTGTCTTTTGCCATTTCATGTCCCCTGTTGTTTGGCCTAAATAACACAGGTAAGAAAGTTCAATCAATATCAGAACAGAAACTGGAATACATATTGTGTGTGTGTGTGTGTGCGTGCGTGTGCGTGTCTGTGAGCCAAACTGTATTAAAACTTACAGACATTGCCTCATTATGTGAGGGAGCAGATATCTCAAGAAAGTCATTTTATCTTGAGTAAACATTGGGTTTATAGGTTTATTCTGGAAAACAGGCGCTTTTATGCAGCCTCTAATCAGAGCTGTTAAAAGGCTTTTTGGATTGTGCCAACTCGTTTCTTATCAGCTCTTGTGGCTCGCGTCCTGTCACTTTGAATTTCCACTGATCCCCGTAGGAGCCTTGATGTAACGTAGGTTCAACCGGAGCTCAGACCTTTCAAACGAGCAGCGACTGAAGATGGAGCTGCTGTGAGATAAAAAGCGGGGATTACAGAAGTCTTGAATCTCAAGTTTTGTTGCAACACTTTGGAAAATCCTGCAAATACTTGTTTTTGTTTGGTGTTTTTTTTTTTGGGGGGGGGTTGTAAACATTTAAATGTCAAAACATATTATAATTACGGTACTCAAATATTTTTGGATTGAAAGGAAATGAGTAGAATAAACATGGCAACTAAGAATGTTAACTAAGAATGTGCATCACCTTTTTTTTTAGCTTCATTTGTGCACAACATTTGCACCTTATTCCTTTTAAATTCACAAACTAAAAATGCTGATTTTACTGTCTATCTGTGCAAACACATCCAAGAACTTTGGGAGGTTGAATTTTTTTGCAAAAGTCATACCAGAAGAAAATATATTTTTTGCCATGCCAGCCTTAATTTCGTGAAAGCAGCAGATTGCTTTAATACAAATGTTTCTTCTTCTGAGACACACACATTCTGAGACACACACGCACAGAGATGAAGGCAAATACATGCCACAAACAACTCAGGTGTTTGAGAATCAGCAGCTTTATGAACTGACATTAATTAACAGAAACATGGGTGTGTGTTTTTTAATGCATGCATAATACCTGGGCAAACTGTACCAATGAAGGGACGCCTTTTCTTTAAATGTAGATGGATGCACAAAACTTTAATTTGCACCTACAAAAGCTGTGCAATCTATTGGTGAATATGTGTTATAACCCATGTTTTCATGCAAGTTCCTTGAAGACCCATGAGGGACTTAAGTGCTTGTAACATTTGGCAGGACATTAAGGGAAACTTTGCCTCTAATACAAAGACGTGTAACCTCAATGGGCTCTAGTTTGCAGAGCAACACTCACAGTTACTGCTCTTTGCTCTCTGCTGCAGTGTGCAAAAAGTAGGAGCAGAAAGACTTGCATCTACTTTCAGAAAAAATGTGGAGGGGTACTGTGAACTGTACAAAGTCTAAATAGTCCATAAATCCACTGATAAATACTGTAGTTAGTAAACCTGCAGCAAGACCTTTACTGCTCTAGGTGTGCATCTGATGTGAGGATAGTAAAACATTAGGGTTCAGCGCTGCTGCAGTGACTGTTTAATTTGGGTGCCTGTTTCTCTACATTTGGCACCTGATTCTGACCATATGGTAACCGTCTAGATGAGTGATAAGACTTCCATATGTGATTGCAATGGATGGGAGGTGTGAAAAAAGGCAAACTGTGTGACTGACCTCTAAGTGAGGGAGGTTGAAAGGAGCTATAAAATGTTTTTCCTCTCTTTTTTTGGGCTGCATTTTAAGCAATCAAACCCAAAGAGCAAGCCCCGGTTCGAGCCCGACAAGTGCTCTTCTTTTCTTCGGAAGACGCAGCGAGGAGCTTTTCTTCACTCTGTGCTTATCTCCACAGCTACTCGTGATGAGACCCTTTGTGTGATCGCCAATCCAGCCTTTGTGGTGTACTCCTCCATCGTGTCCTTCTACGTGCCCTTCATCATCACCTTGCTGGTTTATGTGCAAATTTATGTGGTTCTGAGGAAGCGCAGGAAACGCGTGAACACCAAACCAAAGCACCGTGTCTGTCAGCCGGCTGAAACTGATGTAGCCACTTCACTGAAGGTGAGCAGCTCCTGAAATACGACGCTTGTTTACAACCGGCAGCTTTATGGCTTCAATATGAAACCTGAATTGATTTAGCTCTCTGTTACACTAGAGGTCTTTTTTGTTTTTATGTAGTATTTTGCCATGTTAGAGTAATAATTTGCCAGCTTGTTTATAAAAGTAAACATGAGAAAATCCCTCAACCTTTTAATTGATTTGTCACAGTCAGTGTTTATTCTGTTGTTTCTTTCAGTTCAATTATATTTTATTGTTCGACCGCAGCGTTGTGAGACAGAACACATCATGAAGGAAATATTATACAGAGGAATATTATTGATGCAGTACATATGATCCAAACTATGGATTGAAATGTAACTTCTTAGTGAGGCTTTTAGACATGAAGCTATGCATTAGCTACCACATTTTGGTTCAAAAAGGGATTATTTTTGCAGGATTTACCATAGAAATGGGCATTTCAGACAAAAATATCACATATTTAAAGGTTTTTGCAGGTTTTCTCAGTTTGGTTACACCCCTTCAGCTCAAGTGAGCAGCTAGACCTCTGCCTGGACTGTAGACAGCTGGACCAGAGCCAAAACAAAGTGATTAAAAAAGCTGTAATTCAGCTGAATGAACTGAAAGACTTAACAAACACTTTGTACACTTGATAGAAGAAAATAGGCTTTTGTCTGCTTGTTTGGTTGGTGATCTGTACATGAAGATAGGACGCCAGCTCACCAACCGTAAGATGATAAAGTGTTTATTCCACAAACTCATGATCATACTGTGTGTATTCTGTAAATAAAACCTGTATAAAGAATTCCTAATTGTAGTGAGTCCTCTGAACATTTAATGTACCAGCTGGGCTAAGACAGAGGATTACACACAATGTCTTTATCTAAACATTACACATCAACCAAGATAAAAAAGGAAGGAAAACACTGAATGAGCCCCCCCCATTCAAGAACGTCTCTGCATAAAGTCACAGGAAAATCCTGATTTAGAGTCCAACCAGGTGTGGGAGAGTTTAATGTCGGTACTCTGAATATAATTTGGCAGTAAGTATTCTTGTTAAGACCAACAGCCTTTAATGGATGATAATAATCTCTTGTTAGACTATAATTAATGGACTCAGCCATGTTGGATGTTTTGCATGTCGAGGATCGGGGGGGTGTAGTGGGGTTCAGGGTGAAGAAGGAGGTCACATGGGACAAAGTCATGTGGGTGCATAAACGGTGTAGAAAAAGGCAGTGTCAGTACCAATCACATCTCATGTTTTATCCATTTACCTCTGAATGTGGAACTGGGAACTTAACCATGTTCCAGTTGCAAGTAAGAAAACCAGAAGGGCTTGATCCTTAACTTTTGCCCAGTCACCAGGTTATTCAGCATTATAAGCTGATGATTATATATTTATATTTCTGGTAAAATATAGTAACAGTGGTTAAACAGTATTGTGTGTGTGACTGCATTACTGGGATATAAACTGACACAAGGGGAAGAAAAGCCTGTATTAATGCAGCCATTAAGCTGTCATGCTTGAGGCAGCCATATTGGATTTTGAGGTTGAGGCCTAGTTAAGAATCTCTATTTCAAGTTAGTATTACAACTTCAGAAGCCTTATAGTTGATTTGTCCCACTTAAAAATAAAGCTGCTATGCTATAGCATAAACATGTGAGCATGGCAAACAGTTTCTTATGTTAAAAGAAAAGTCAGCTTCATCTTTTTACGTAAATAATGATCGGTTTCCTAATGTTACTTAATTTTCACCAGTCCAACAGATAGACTGGGGTGAGCACATATCCTGACTTACTGGCTGTAGTTTTTCCCCAAATGAAACAAAAATTTCAAAAATGCTAAATCTTTCAGTTCTTTTGAGCAGGTGTTGTGCTGAAAAATGTACCTCAGCCTGAAAAACACAGCAGTTTAGAAAAGACTTGCCACATTACCGCAACCTAGTGGTTGTGTTTGCAGATAGATACTAACAGTTGCCAGTGGACAAACGGACAACTGTTTATCAAAGTGACATTTCGTTTTCTAAATCATACATTTTTCAGGATTTTGTTAATATTCAAAAATCACTGCTCTGCTTGATGACTTTTTCCTTGTGTAGCTAATGTGATTATTATGTTAACCTTGTAGATCTTGGCAGGCTTTAGATATGAGCTTAAGTAAAGCTTTAAATCCACCTTATTCTTTTTTTATCACTTAATGATCTGATTTATGTCATTAAAAGGCAGCGTATTTACAGGTTATTATTATAAATGATCACCAGGTTTATTAATTTGTCTTTAAATTTTATTGCCAAAGGGTTACGTGTTTTCTCAGCTCTGCCCTCTCCTGATTTTGAAACACACTTGTTCCTCTGTTCTTAAACAGCCTCAGTCAGTTGCTTTGACATTGCATGCTCTCCTTGCATGACACAGCTGTTTTTCCATTTCAGGACAAGTGCACTCATCCGGAGGATGTGAGGTTGTGCACCATGATTGTTAAATCTAATGGAAGTTTGCCGATGAACAAGAAGAAAGTGGTGTGTTTTTCCTCCTTTTGCATTATTCAAAAATAATTATTTCCTTTTTTGATCTCTTTGTGAGAAAGTTTATTTTAAAACACCATTCTTTGCTAAAATGAAGCATGGATTTTTAGTTATTGTTATTGCCTATAACCTAGTTGAAAAGTGACATCTGCATTGTTCTCTGCTGTTGATCTTGTTCAGATTTTTATCAAAGACGCAGCCACTGAGGGGGAAGATTTGGAGCTGGATGAGCTGAACAACAGTGGCAGCAGCCAGAAGCAGAAGCAGCAGACGCAGAGTGTTCTTGGAGACACTCCGGCCACCAGCCACCAGCAGCTAATGCCTGACAAGGCCAATGCTAGCCCCACGTCCACACCTCCCACACCCCCTGAGGAGAGCCACAAAGCGGAGAAGAACGGCGAGCCCAAGGACGCCCTGTCGGAGCCAGCACCCATTGTAGCCAAATCCTTCCAGACGCAGGCCTTACCTAATGGCAAGACTCAGACTTCTGTGAAAACCATGAGCAAGAGGAAGATCTCCCAACAGAAGGAGAAGAAAGCCACTCAGATGTTAGCCATCGTTCTTGGTATGTTGCAACGTTTCTTTTAAAATGTCCATTTTTGATCAAACTTTTCCTCATTTTGTGTAAATCAAGCTGTGATTTCAGCTCGGAGCACCATGTAATTATCACAGCATCAAACCAGGGGGGAACAAAGCTTAAACTGGTGAAGACCAAATATTTGATCCCGTTCTAATTAACCACAGCGCACAATTCGACTTTTCTTTTTCAGTTTATCGCGTAATTAGCAGCCTCTTTGAGGGGCTTTATGTTCATCTGAAATATTTTGGAAAAACCTGAAAGATCTTAAAATGATGATGCAAGAAACAGAAATCATATACAGCTCTGGAGTATATAGTAAGAGTTTTATTCTTTTCCCTGTCTTTCTCCTACTTACTTCGTCTTTTTCCCTTCTCTTATCTCCTCAGGTGTATTCATCATATGTTGGCTGCCGTTTTTCATCACACATATCTTGAACACCCACTGCACCAAATGCAAAGTTCCCGCTGAGGTGTATAATGCATTCACTTGGCTGGGCTACGTGAACAGCGCTGTAAATCCCATCATATACACCACCTTTAATATTGAATTCAGGAAGGCGTTCATTAAGATCCTGCACTGCTAAGCTGCTGCGTCTCTTACTGATCTGACTGAAGGAGAAGTGAAAACTTAAAAAAAAAGGGTTAGGCCATCTCTCCTGGCAAATACCTCATCCTGTTAAGGAAAAATGCACCACATGGGAAAATTGCAATCGGAATTTTTGATATACGAGGAAAGAAACTAATTAAAAGACACAAAGAAAACTTGAGTGTCTTCTTGGAAGGCACGTTGGCTCTGTGTGTGAACCGTTTGAGGAGTTCTGCTCTCCAAATAACTGAATGTAAAACAAGAAAAGTCTGTAACAACGTGGAAGGAAGGAAAAAAAGAAGCAACATTGTTCTCCAAAATCATTGTGCTTGTTACGTAAGGAGCCATCTGTGTATAACCACACACATGCAAGTTGCAAACTGCTTTTCCTCGTGTGTCTATTTTATGTTTTTGATGACTGAAAGTTTCTGCAAATCCTAAAGATCTCACAGCAGTGTTCATCGCAGTGTTAATCAGCTCCACCACTGACTGGAATGTGTGTCGAAGACGGGATTTTACTTTCTGTAAAATGTGACAAAAGCCAATTTCTGCATTTTTGCAATTTTATAAAATAATCTAAATATTCTGGGTATTTTTATTTCCTGTAATGTACATAGTTTTAAAACACATTAACTGTGATTATATGCCTGCAATGGAAATGTGATGCATGCTACACTGCTCCTATATTTGACTTTTCATTAAAAAAAAATGTATGTTCAAAATAGCAAAAGATGTCCAATAAGTGAAAATAAAATACATTGTTAAGTGCCACAAGAATAGCATTGTGTATGATACAGCCTTATAGCTTACCTGTTGATTTGAGTGTGTTGTTGCTGTGGAAGTGTTTCATGACAAACTAATGACCTACATGTGGAGTTTGCTGCTTCTTGGTTCAATTATTTGGATGCGTGCAACTCCTGAAGCTCCTCCTGGGGGGCTTTTGGGAGTAAGAATGAGGTAAATTTGGCAAAAACTGAAATAAAAGCTAGAAGCAATAAATCTTTGCTGTTGGGGTGACAGATACTGCAGCAAATTCGGATCAAAGTCAAAGCTATTGTCAGCAGCTTTAAAGATTTGTTTAATTATTCTCTCTCAACTAAAGATTGGACAATAAATAAATGATCAGGCACACCTTTACAGTCATTTCTGACTAAATACAACAATTTGTGATTGTATAAACTGTCAGGAACATGAATTGCTGCGGTGTGAATGTGAAATTCTCAGCCTGTAGACAGAAGCAGCTCCTAATTTTAGTCAAATTGCAGGTTACAGGCTGCAGATGAGACACCAGTGAAGCCAGGAAATGGGTTGCCACTGTTAGCGACTAGGTGCAAGAAAATGTGGACATTTTGCAGCTAGTTCTTTAGCAAATATGCACAGCAGTGTGACTGCTGTGTAAATGTTTTTCAGTCCTAAAGTTTCTTGATTTTGTTTAATTTAATTCACCATTTATTTGTCGACTCCTACAACAACTGTTATGTGTTGTACAAAAGTTCAAAATTCCTGCACTATGAGATCATGTGGCTCACGCAAGGAAATTTTGAGATGTTTTGAAAACTCCCTCACAAATGTCATTTGAAGTGTGTTACCAGCAACTGCAGCCCAGCGAGACACTGAATAAGATGATACTCTAAATGTGAGTGCTATGGATTGTGTTTGTTCTCATTTTGTCTTCGGCTTTATCCTTTGTCTTCTGCCTGACATGTCTTCAGTTTGGACAGGTAGCCTACTGTATGTGAGCTTATAGGAGGTACAAATAGAACAATACAGAGGGAGAGAGGGATTTGAATATTTCTAGTGTTTTACTGTTGTTGGTGACTGTAGCTGGAGGCACAAGAATGCAAAGTTTCAGTTAGAGTCAAACTGATACAACACTTGTGTAACCTCGCCTCACCTTCTTCCAATTATTTGGGTCTGGGTTGCGAGGGCAGCACCCCAACTAGGGAGTCCCAGATCGTCCTCTCCACCAGCTCCTTCATCAGGACCCCAAGGCGTCCCCGGGCCAGATTAAAGATGTACTTTCTCCAGCGTGTCCTGGGTCGACCCGGGGGTCTCCTGCCAGCAGGACATACCCGAAACACCTCCCCAGGAAGGCGTCCATCCAGGAGGCATCCTAACCAGATACCCGAACCACCTCAGCTGGTTACTCTTGATATGCAGGAGCAATGGTTGTTTTATAAATCAATGGGTCACATGTGGCATCATCAAGTGTTGTGAAGATTTTCTTGTTGAAATCTAGTCAACGTGTTGTGATTATGTCTGTTTGTTGGCAATTTCTTTATTTTTTCCTCTTTTTTTTGCAATTTGTCCACCAATCCTCCCAAAGTTTTCTCACTGTTTTTTTTTTTTACATTTCTGACTGGCAAATGCTAAATTAAGAAGTAATTTGAACGTTTTGAACATGATCAAAATCAAGTATGATAGTGAAATCCTGCAATGCAAACTTTTTAAGACATTTAATAATAAACTCCGTCATAAAAATTGATGAAAATGTGCCACCAGCAGTCAGCCTGCTGAGGAGCTGGCTTTAACCAGGATACAGAAGGCCATAGAGAGAGGAGCTCATCTATTCAGAACAGAGTTGGTGCTCCTCTACATCAAAAAGGAGCCGGTTAGGTGGTAGACATGTCCCACCCAGAAGGAAACCTTGATGCAGACCTAGGACCCACTGGAGAGATTTTATCTCACAGCTGGCCTGAGAAGGACTTGGGTTCCATGGGTGAGCTGGAGGAGATAGCTGGGGAGAAGGAGGTCGTCTAAACTGTAGCTTCCACGATCCGGTCATGCATGCAGTCTGACACAAAATGTGCTCACACTGATGTTGATGGTTGGTTTAAAATAAATAATCAAACGTGTTTTTTGACCTAATTCATATTTTTAGATTTGCCGAGGAAAAAGTTAACATCAAAAGGTTTCCACTGCAGTTAAAACTGTCAGTGGTGATGTTTGCATCACTGTGTTTAAAAAGAACAAACAAAAGAAAAGTTCAGGAGGTAAACTCCTGTCTTCACTCAAATAATTCTCTAAACTTTCATAGTTTATTATTTTTTTCAAGACTTCAAAACTAACAGGAAGGACCGGGATCATCAGAAGCCTTGAGAGGAGAGATGCTTTAGGGTTTCTGTGAGCAAAAACAGCATTAAAGTTCTTCTGTTGTTGCAGCAATCGCTGACCTGACAAAGGCAACTGAATGAAACCTTCTCACTTTTCAACTCTCTGGAAATGCAGGATTGACCTGTTTTTGTTGTGTCAGAGATCTAGGCTGAGGTCTGAGCTGTTTGCTGGAGGGAGAAGAAAAGCCAGTTTAATTCACTATAACTCAGCTGCATCCTCATTCTAATGATATGATTGTTTCACAGCCAGAACAGATGCCATGTAAATATTTTCAGAAACCATTAACCCTATTCAGTTCCTGCATTCTTTGCTCCTCCCACTTCATTGAGCTCTATAGACAGCTGTTAGTTTTGCATATTTATCTACGTGAAACTATAAGAAAGCCTAATTTCCTTCACTTTAAAAACATAGCATTTGCATCATATTTCACGTCATGCTTAGTGGCGTTATCCATGATTTAGAGGGTTTAAAGCAGCACGACACACCTTTTGAAGAAAATGTGACAAAAAATTGAATGTCAAATCTTTATTTTATTAAATTTAACAAAAATAATTTTCCATGTTATGTATCTTGAGGATTACATTTGAGGATTATTCAAAAATAATCATTACATCAGGTTGAAATGTACAATTTAACTCCTTAAAAACAAGCTATGAATTCTAGTTAAGGCTAGGATAAAACAATACAGAACTACAATAATTCTTAACTGTTCTGATACATTTATCATGGCTTTCTGATTGGTTAGTCATAATAGCTGATTAAACTTAGTGGGGATAGATTAACTGTCAAACCTTCAGTTTATTCACTTAAATTCAGTTTATTTATAAAGCACTAGTTCACAGCGCACATTATCTTAAGGCGCTCAACAAAGCAACAAATCCAGTTTATTTCAAGTCCAGATTAAGGACAACTGATTGCAGTCAATGCAATTCAGTTGTAATAAAATTAGACCCATTATAAAATGCTAGTTAGTCAATTTTGCTTTATATAAAGGAACCAGGAATTCCTTATTCTGAGCAAGCACATAGGAGGGCAACATGGGAAGGAACAACTCCCTTGAGCTTCCAGCAGAAGCTCAGAGTGGGCGGAGTCTTCTGCCTCGGCCAACTGGGATCTGATAGGACAGGAAAGAGGCAAACACAGAAGGACTGGACCAGGTGTCATTTCTTACTGTTTGAAGTTGGAATAAAAACCTTTGTGTTTCTTGTCTACTGTACTCTATATGGTGGTATCAACTCAAAAACAATTGAAATGCAGGATTTAAAAAAAGGGTTTTGTGTCTGAAAAATACTTAATTTTTGCTGACAGAGGAAGGATATTGTCAGGAATCTGAGAGACTTTGGTGACAACACAATGAATAGGAGCAGTTATTAATGCTTCACACTGTCCTTGCCCACTTGTAGAACAGCTGACTGCACATAAGAAAGCATTAAATCCAGTATCTCACTGGGCTGCAGCTGTTTGTGAGTAGAAGGAAACATAAAACTGCAAGATAACATGTGAATTTTCTCTATGGTACAAGTGTCATGCGGGGCAGGTCATGTGGGGCATATAACATCATTGCAGAAAAATTACCACAGAACTGCAAATTGTATTGTAATTCAGTCACCATGCCATAATTATATCTCAGTTTATTTGCACCTGGTTCAATTATAACATGCATCAACGATCACAGCCCGCTGCTTTAGTATGCATTTTCAGAAAGGCCCTCATATGACAGTGAACCATATAGCCAACATCTCACTGTCATCAAATTTTTTATACTTTTACACGACTGAATAACCACACACTGCCTGTCCCCCCAAAACAGTTCCATTCTAATATTTAGTTGGACTGCTTTTAGTTTGATTGTAGCACTCATTTACTGCAGCATCACTTCAGTGAGCTTCTGCAATGTCACAGAGTTTCATTCATTTTCATCAATTAGGTGATTTCTGAGGTGATTTTTAGCTGTTAGTCATTTCAACAATCTCCTTAGACGTTTTCTTTGCTTGATGTCAATAATTTGACCCATCTCTAACAGAGCATCTATTCCACGACCACAGGATGTGTCATCTGACATGGCTGATTTAAAAAAGAGAAGCTACTCACTCCATCAGCTAAGGTTAAATAACTTGTTGCCAGCTGAAACATAATCACCCATGCAGTAATTATCCCAAAGGAGGCTCTTACCTGTTTTGTTGAATCCAGGTGGTTACTTTTTTTTTTTTTTGGACATGCAGCTGAAGTGCCCCTGCCTACTAATCATGAAAAACTGGGTTGGGACTTGCTGAATGATTGGGCCAGCTCTTTAATTCCTAAGTGGTTTAGCCCATTTCATTGATCTCTCTTCCTCTCAGTCTCTAACACCGCTCCAGCTGTTTGCAGCTGTCAGTCTGCTGTGCAGCTCCTGGGAAGTCCTGCTGTAATTAAATATTTTATTAGTAGAGCAGAACATGTTCAATGCTGTAACCATGACTGTGTTAATTATTCACTTAGTCTATCATTTCACAAAATCAGCTTAAAATTCTGCATGTGTCCATGTTGTGTTTTCCACAGCTGTTATTCTCAGAACCTCATGGCACAACGACAACACAACATTGTACTTAAGGATTAGGGATATTCTTCTGAGGACAGTGATGTTCATATTATAGACACAGATGGTTTGAAGGAAGAAGAAAATGAGCCATCTTTGTCAGAGGAGAAAAAACAACAATAAACACAAGAAGAGGTCTGATGTTTCAACTCTCCAAAACCTAAAATGCAGCTCTAAACCGGATTCCAAAAGACAGCAGTCCAACCCTTTAGGAGTGTAATCAAAACATCATGCCTGTGAACAAACAGGGACCTCAAAGTCAAGCTCATTCCCAGTGTGGGTTTGCATCCACCTGTCCCTGATCCTGTTTGTCGTTCTCACTAACAGGATCAGGGTCATGGTGAGGAGGGTGTCTCTGGTTGTTGCAGATTATTCTGTTGGTGTCTTCAAGTCATGAACTTCAGCATGCACTGGGATGGTTCACACCCGAGTGTGGCGTGGATGAGAATCAGCTCCTCGATTCCTCTATACTCAGGCTCAGCTGAGATGAGGTGATCATCACGTTTAGGTGGTTTGAGCATCTGATTCCTCTGCAGGTTTCCAGGCACATCCCACTGGGAGGAAACTCCCAGGAAGTCTAAGTCTGTAAAATCAGGTGGATTGGGTAAAAAAAGAGAAGCTAATGAACAGCTGACACAATCAAAAGAAAATTTAAATATTACACTTTAATTAATAGATTTTATGATGTAATTATTGTTTTACTATATTGTATTATTTCATTTGATTTCCGTGTTGTGGTAAGTTTTAGGTTTTCATATCAGGAATGCCAAAGAAAAAGAAACTTCATGTCCTTGTACTACACCAAAGCTGAGTCTTCAAAAGCAGTTTGATAAAGTTTTCATGAATAAGGTGTGAAGTTCTGAAGAAAAATGTCTCACAATAATGTCACTGGGGGATAAAGAAACACAGAGAGCAAAAAGAAAGAGCTTCAGAAAAGTTTGTTGATCCTTCAGTAGTGCTGTGTCACATTATAAATAGTAAAAATGTAAAGACAGCAGTTTTGCTCGTGTGCTGACTGGAGTGCTGTGTACGTCGATGTCTAAAAGCTTCTTCTGGGAGACGGACCATCCAGACTTTGTGAAAGAGCTGGAAGAATCAGAGCTGAAGAGGCGATATGAAAGAGCAAAAAAATGTAAACAGGACATGATTGGAAAAGTCTGGATCTACAGTTTTCTATCCAAAACATCGAGAACAAAACTTATGAATTAATTTATAAAAGGGCAGCTTTTCTTCATTTCTTGTTTTTGATTATGTTTCATTTTTGTTAAGGTTGCTTCCTCAATTCAAAATGAAAGTACTGACTTCTAAACTCCATTAATGTGAGCTACTCATACGCAAATCTCTCACCTCCATCCCTGCTGACTGACTCTTAGGGTTTTTGTTGGCTTGGTCCACTTGAAGGATGTCATGGTCACATGCATGAGGGTGCAAACTGACTGTGGATCAGATTCAACGCTGGATGTTGAAACCTGAGACCTGCATTCTGGTTAAATGGTACAAACAGAATGTTGTCCACATGCAACATTTTCTAATTAAGATGCAAGTTTTTATTGAGGAGACCTAATGACTGAAACTACAACTAATAAATGTGCTGATAAAAGATATTATAGACTCACCTCAAGCCATTTACTCTGCACAAAAATAAACTACTGATCCCGACTATTTGGAAAAATAAACATGATGATGCTCTAATATCAAATCAAATCAAACTTTATTTATATAGCACCTTTCATGCCCCAGCGAGCAACACAAAGTGCTTGACAGATTAAAATGACCCATACAACCCACATTTCCTCCCTTTCCCACACATAGAACAATTATGACACTCTCCCCTCCCAGTCCACAACCCATTCCCAGGCACACATACACCCACACATACACATAAAAACCACATTAAACACTATGTTGAGCTCAGATGAATATCATCATTGTTCAGTGTGCAGAAGCAGGAAGTAACACATTCTCTAAATTCTTATCAACTCAAACTTCTTACAAAAACACTCTCCCAAACCAGAAGCTGTAACGAAGATTCTTTTGTTCCATTTAGTCAAACGTGTGTTTTATCATGCATACCACACCAGCCAGCAACGTGCTCAGAATACAAACTGTTATGGCTTTCTGATTGCAGCTAAAGTTTTTCTCCTAATTTCCTTGTGTCTTCGTCTTACAGGATGAGAAAAGGAGGTGTTTTTTATTCTCTTTTTTCTTCAGTTTTTTTCTGAGTCCCTTGAGGCGGCGACTGACTGAAAGTGGGTATTTGTGACAGAGCGTCAGAGATTTGCACCAAATACAAGGGTGTTTGGGTTTTATTTGACTCTGGGCAAACTTTATTGGAGAAAGGCTGTTATTGAGGAGACACGATGCAGGTTTATTAAAACTGATATTTTGGACTGGAGATATTAAATATTTATAGTAAATCAGCTGATAAAACCTTATTTTGTGGTTGATAATTATCTGTAGAGACTCCTGTGTCACTAAGGAGGTATAGAATGTTTCTTTATAAGAACAAAGCTGATTTGAGTAGCTTATTTTCCATTTCATCATTAAAAAAAGTGCATTTTATATTCACCCAGGTTATCGTTGTCTGGTAGGAAAACGTGTCTGCTGATCTGAAACATTTAAGTGTGTCAAGAAAGAAGAAATATGTAAGGGGCAAATACTTTTACAGTATAGTGTAAATAATCCCAATCAGGTGATTCATTTAAAGCGGCACTCCGGAGGATTTCATCAGGAGAGCAGTTTTTGAATCTAGCGTCCAAAGGCTCCTCCTCAAAACATCTCAACACGCACGTCCGGTCGCGTGTGCGCGCGTGCACGCGGCGCATATACATTGCGGGCATGAACTGTACAGCTCAATGTGTAGGGTTTAATCACTCACAGTTCACAATCTTATTCCAACAATACTACGAGGGTCTGATGAGCCCTCTCTGTCCCTGCTGCTTCTGATATTAGCTCTGTTAGCAGAGAGCTGCTGCTGGACTCTGAAGCTGAACTTGACTCGGCCCTGGATGAACTTTCTGACCAAAATAAACGCGTAACCCTGTCAAGCCTTGCCATTCTGTGAGGTGAAAGGTTTAAAAATAAAAATAAATCCATCTTTAGCTGGAGAATGGGTAGGTTTTTAGTAGAAATGAGCCGTGAGTCCTCAGTGAACGGCTGAGACGGCAGAGAAACACACGGAGCGTCCTGTACGACAGCGCCCCCTACTGGTACAGGTTTGGTCGATGCGCGTGCATGTTGAGAGAATGCAGACATTTGAATTTCATTGGCTGAAAAATGTCGGCGGCAAGAAATAATGGAAAGGGGTCTCTAGGAGGAAGGAGGGTCTTCATCAGAATGACAGATGTTGTGGAACTCAACCCATAGATCATAGTTTAGACCTGAAATATCATTTAAAACATTTAGAAAACTTTGATACAGAGAAAAATGCTCCAGAGAGCCGCTTTAACGTGTTTGTCTCAATCAACTGACCTTAAAAACAAAAATAACTATAATGAAGTCAGTTTTACAGATATTGAGCTTTCATTTGGTGGTTGATTCAAAAATATTTCCAAGGTACTCTCTTTCAAAATTATTTTAAAGCCTTTTTTTATTATATAGAGACCAATAAAAGAGGGTCCTCCAACACATTTCAGCTAACAAGCCTTACTAATAGAGTCAATTAGAGAATCTGTTGTTGACATTCCTTACCTGCCTTACTTAACAGATTAATTAAAGCTCCAATGCAGCAGGTTTTTTTTTTTTTTTTTAGATTTTCACAGAAATATTTTATTGTAATGACTGTGTTGCTTAGGTAAATGATTAGGAACACATAACTAGCAGAGGTGTTTATTCATTTTAATCTATTGTAGCGTTTGGAATAACTATTAGTTATTTTAACTACACCCTCTTCATATAAATATTAGAAATGTATTTTTGGGTTATAATGAAAAGTGATAGACTGTCATTTAACCCTGATAATAGCTAATATTTATTGAAGGTATCTAGGTTCTTTGGAAGAGTACAGTGAATTGAAATACCTTATTAATAACGTGAACTGAGACCAGATAAAGATTGAACAACCATTTAATTTGAAAAACCTAAGAACACAGACAGATAAGACAGTTTGAAAGTTTGATGTAAACACAATTAATATTCTTAAACATGTTGAGGATGTTAAAGATAGTTTTAATTGTGAGTTTTAACGGACCGTAGCATATGTTTTAATGACTAGGGAAGTTAGTTAATTTAGTTAACCTAGTTGTGACTTTAAGAGTCAATTTAGGCTAATTTGAGTTTGGAATGCGATTTAGTTTTGGCTTAATTTAGTTTGGAAGAATTAAGCTTTATCAAAGCAAACCTCTCGGTCAGAAAGGGGTTTCTTACTGAGTTGCAGGTCTCGTGGGTCCAGCAGGGTGAGGGGCCTCTGGCAGAGGTGGAGCAGGTCCCAGGATGAAGGCCCAGTTCCCAGAGGAGGCAGTTTCAGCTGGTTCACCTGGGAATCGTCTGATGGCCCTGAGATCCGTGCAACAGCAAGGGAGGTCACCCTCGGCATGGTGAAGTCATTCCTGATCAGTTCCCGTAGTGAGGGAGAGACTGAGACACCCACGCAAGCAGGTGTCTCTCGAGGCCTTGTTCAAAGCTGATGAAGGTTCAGCTAAGACTCTGAAGGATAGCAGCTCAGGCTGCATTCAGACTCAGACCAGACTAGACTACATTCAGGCTGTAGCACAGACTGATTCGTACCGGAACTGAATATTGGTTTTGAGACTAGTTATCTTACTTTTTAACCAATCAGAAGACATTAAGTGTTCCAACCAAACATGAGTTAGTGGACTTGTGGACGGCTCTGATTGGGTAGGGGACTGTGAGGGAGTTTACCAACTCACATATGACTTCCGCCCGTTAAACACTCACATTATGAATGTAGAAATGCATGAAATAGCAGAGAAGCATATTATAACACTTTGAAGAGTGAGTGTGTGGATGACTCTGAGCAGGAACACTACAGGAGACTGTTCTGTAAACAACAGATTACAGTTTGAACACCAGTCTGTGGTGTTACAGAAGAGACATCTTTAAAAGAGTGTTTTATTAACACAGCAGGTGTCCAGTGGGTCATCTGGGAAGTGGACACCTGAAAGTGGACAGTAGGACACCTGTAGGGATCTTGATTCAGGTTGAAACATAATCCAAGAGTCATTGTATTCCAAGTTATTAAGGAAAGAAATGGATTATTGTTGTGATGGTCACAGGGGTCAGGGGTCAGAGGTTATAGCATATTTGATGGTACTACACTATTGACAATTTAACATTTATGTATACTAAATAAACAACAACAATTCATAAGTTGGATTGTTTGATTATAAAGTGTGAGGAGAAACCAGACAGATTCACACTCATGTTTTTTAATTCGTTTTGTAGAGTGGGCCCGATCCCTCCGTTTTCACTGTTACAGCTGAGCAGACCACGTTTCTGGTTCAGTTTCTGATAATGTCAGGAGAACGCCTGAATAATGACTCTCTGGTGTCACGGTGTCAATCTCTTTCTGCAGCCCCCAGGGCTCCAGTTAAAGGATTACTGATACGCTGAAGCCCACTGATCCCTCTTTGAAGCATAAGGGGGGGTTTATATTGCATCATGGCCAGGCTGTGACACTCTCCCGAACAACACTTATGATGCAGCACACTGCTGTAGGGATGTCAGGAACATACCAGGAAACCCTGCTGTACACGAGGAAGGAGGCTGCAGCGTGAAACACGGGGGTCTCCTTGGAAAGCCTTTATGTCTGCCTTCCATTTTCTCCTCAGTCTCCGGTGGATGCTTTTCCTCACCACCGCAGCACGCTCCATGGCTCTGCAGTTAGTAATGACAGGTATGTCAGAAAATACTGCTGGAAAATGGAGAAAGAGTTCAAAAAACGTTGCCGTGTCCTGCATGTTAAGCAAAAACAACTTATTGAACGTATTCTAACACCAATCAAATGCTATTTGTTTTGTTTCAAGCTCTTAAATCAATGCTTGGTGAAAAACACATTTTTTTCTTGAATTATTCCATTTTTTTGGTGATGTGCTAAAGACTAAATCTAGTTATGCTTTTGTTTCTTTCTTTCTTTTAGTTTTGATTACAGAATTAGCATATACACGTTGTACAGTTTAGCTTCAGACGTTTAGTTTCAGGACAAGTTTTATAAATTTAGGAGAAACTTACCGGCTGCTCACACCATCACTTTTGAGCTAATATTTTACTGTGCAAACACTTGTAGGCAGCTGTCTTGGTAACCTTTATAAAAAATGTGATTGTGGGAGTTACACAACAGCTCAAGCCCTCAATCAAGGACACAGGCAGTTATTAAAATGTTGCACTTTTTAATGTTGAATACAATCCCAGTAAAAAGTTTGAACCCTCTCCCCTTTGTCACAGCTATAAAGGTTACTGCTTTAAATGGAGCATTAACCTTAATATTCTCACTTTTCCTGTAGTGGCTCCAAAGAAGGGTTATGAACATCATAACCAGGTGAAGGAAAAATGAGTTTGCAAAACCCCTATTAGGATGTTTCTTTATTAAAGTATACCAATGTTGAGATAGGATTATAGCACATCTTCCAGAGGGATCAGGATGTCAGGGTTCTGTAGCTTGGAGCAGAAGCTGAAGTGGTGAAGCTGAAGCTCTGTGAGCTTCCTGTTGATGATGAAGTTCTTTTAGTCGTGATCTAAATCTCATGGTTGGAACTGAGATGGATCAGTTTGATAGATTATTGAATTATTTTTGTCTTACTTATTTACTTTACTTAATGTAGTTCATCACCACCAGTGTGTGAATGTGTGTGTGAATGGGTGAATTACTGTTTGTGTTGTACAGTGCTTTGGAGAGTAAAGAGCACTCTATAAATATAAACCATTTACCATAGAAAAGGAGGTAGTGGAAGCAGTAAATCAGCTGACAAGTTTAGCTAAATCTCAAATTGCAAAACAGCAAGATGCTAAAAGTAAAACTTCTCTCCGTTCACCTCTGCTTTTTGCCATCTGACACCACCAGGCTCTTCACTGCTGAAGTGCAGATCCGTGAAGAGGAGCCTGTGACATTTGTAATCATTTATCCCCATCGGCAGAGTATCAATCGAAAACTTAACACAATCCATCAAGTCAGAAGCTGGAGCTTGGTATTTGAGCAGTGGGGTGTGTTCCTAATTGGGCTGGGAGTGAAAATGAGAGATTGAAGAGCTCTCCTGGTGCAGAGCAGAGTTATAATCACGTTCTTGGAGAGATGAGTCCTTTTTTTACCCAACTCTGTTTTAAATGCTCCATTTTCTGCTTCTACACTCTGATCTATCCAGTACCTGTAGGAGAATGACAGCATGGCTGTTAAATAGACCAACAGATACATTTGTTTTGTGGAGAAATGTAGAAGCTTTGAGTTGTCATGGGCTTTAGACATTCAGCAGAATTGACTCAGAATTCTAGTCCAAATTTTTATTAAACAACTGTTTTTTTAAGTTAATTTTTAGCCTCAAATGTCTGAAAAGTTTTGTTGAAAAAAAAAAAACCCAGTAAATTTAAAATTGGTTCACTTTTTTTTTCCTGGATCACTTTTGAAACAATTCATTTACTTGAATTAAAAATACAAAAAGAAGAAAATTAATTTTTGATTGTTTATTTTTAAACAATGATGAAGTTGATTTGAGGCTCAGAAGAGTTAATTTACTTCTCAGGTAATCAAAAGTCTAATTAATTTCCCAGGATACATTGATTACTTCTCAGACCTGGAAAATGAAATTTACAAAGAACTTTAATTAAAGAAAACAAACAAACTAAATGAAACAGTAAATTAAAATCTAGAAGTTCATGCTGGTTCCCAGTCAGTGTTGTCAGATAGAAACTGGGTGTGTTTTAACAGGTTGTGTTTCCAGTCTTAGACACACAGCTTGTCTTTAAAATGTGAGTCGTTGCTCCATTGTCAGTTATTGACCCAGGAGACCACGTTTAGTCTTTCAGCTCCACGGTTATTAAAGCTGTGTGATTTACCACAACATAAATGTCACCTAGTAATATGTGTGAGTGAATCTGAAACTGAAGTGAAATGAAGCACCAATTACCTGAAAAGACTGACATGTTTTAAACATTTGCTCTTATAGCTGTTTGACCGAAACGTCAACACAGCCTGTTTAAAGCATCACTGAATGAAAAATTATTATGACAGAAATCATATTTTTTGGAGGATCAGGCTGCAAGACTGCAATTTAGAGTTGATTTAAATGTGGCCTCTTGAAGTTAAAAGGGCCTTTTTCTTTAGAGGTTGTTGGATCCTCTGACGATGCAGTGGCTTTAATCTGTTTCATATCCATTCTGGTTTGCAACATAAATGGAAAAAATACAAGAAAAGAAATTAATTTGAATAATGGGATACGAGTTTTATAAGGATTTTAAAAACAAAGGAACAAATAAGCACAATCACATTATAGATTTTAATGGTTCTTAATGTAAATAAATGAATAACTGCAAGAACTAAAATCAGTAATGTGGCACTAATGGAAGTTTTGAACTTCTCATCACAGGAAAGTTTTCTTTTCATTTCAGAGCAGTTTTGATTATTATAATTTATTTTAGATGAAAATGTTTCTTTTAATTCTGAAAAAGCAAGAGTCAAATTCAGAAATGAATTATGTCGTTTTGTTTTGCCTGTTGCTTCAACAACAACAACAATTCTCAGGCTGAGAAAGTTAAAGTGCAGTTACTTAAAAAACCCATTCGGACTGATCAATATTGCCTTTTATCCACCAACTCTGCACATTAGAGTTTTTTTTCCAAGTGATTTTCTATTTTAAACAAGGGCAAAGTCTCAATTAATGCTCACTGGGTTGAAACAAACATTTCTAAACAAACTACCATCTGGCAAAGTGATTATTTGACATCTTGTGTGGCTTTATGTGATTTGCATGCCTCCCCTGCACGACAGACAAACCCCTCTAACTGTCTAATTAAAACCCACATGCAAACGAGGCTAAGCAGGTGGAAAATGCAAATAAATAATGGAATAAACAAAATAAATGCACCAGAAAAGCCTGGGAGTAAAATCTAACAGAGAATAGCTCAAACCATGTGACTATAAGCTAAAGAAGGAAATTAGTAACCAAAGGCTGCTGTGATCACTAGAAAACATATAATAGAACACCTGGTGTTTAGAAAGCAGGAAGTTTAATCAGCCAACAACTAAAAATGAATGAGAAACATTAAAAAAAAACATAAAATGTTACTAATTCACTTAATTCTACATGTGTTCTCCAGGCAACATACCTAAAGAGGGACGTGATTATTGTATTGTGACATATGAAGTAGAACTAAAATAAATCTCCCTCTGTATCAAACACACATATAATTTTTATTTATGTAGAATAATTTCAGTTGGAAAAATTTATACTAAATAAAATAAATAATTTCACAGAGTTTTGGGGATGCCAGGTTCTGTCCACTTATAGGAGCACTCTGTCTATGAGCAAGGCTCCGCCCCCAAACACCTAAAACATTGACACCCTGCTAATCTGTCCTATAAACTTAAAGGCACACCATGTAACTTTTTCATATTTTTAAATCTTTTTTTTTTACAGCAGTGGTTCCCAAACTTTGTCTTCTCGGCCCCCCTTGATTTTACACGTTTTTTCTGTGCCCCCCTCCAAACAGACAAAGCTCATTTTTGAACTCCATTCCAGTTTATTTCACATCTCAAACCTTCTTGAAAATGTGATCAAATAAAAGTAACTGCAATAAAATAAATTTCAACCTTTGTTTAAGAAACAACAAACTAACCACTTTTACAGCTCAGTATGAACTTCAATACATGCCTCTGTGCAAAATGCCTTTTTAAAACATGAACAACTCGCTAAGAATATACAAAAATAAAAGTTTAAAGTTCGTTTTTACAAAATGACATTTATTCTCTCATCTTTCCAATGAATGGTGGGAGCCTACTTATTGTTGCAGATCTTTTGGGCATTTTTGTGTAAGCCCCATCAAAAACCTGTCCATTATGCTAGCAGTGTCCTAGCATTCAATTGTTTTTTTAAATATTTATCGAGCGCACCCCTGCAGTTACGCGCTCCCCAGTTTGGGAACCACTGCTTTATAGTGTTAATGAAAAGTCACTCAGCCCCATCTGCTGCTTGAGCCTAGAATACTGTGTTTGCAACTTCTGACTGCTACTTCACACTGGATGCGGTACGGGTGCGGCACCGCACCCGCAAGAAAAGTAGTTCACACCAGCTGCGGTTTTGCTGTAGAATGTCTCCGGCTCTTTGCCTCAGCAGGAGCGCCAAATCTCGGTGGTTCACACGAGAATAAGTACGTTGTTAGCAGCAGCTGCTAAACAAAAGCTAGAGTCGTCTTCTCGTTCTTTTGTTGAGCATTATGTATTCACTTGGTTTGTTCCACAATGGGTGCTGTGCGATATGACGAAATATTTTGTCTGGACGATAGAAAATGTCTACCGTCAGATAAAAAGCTCTATGTTTAAGCCACGATAGAAGTTTTACAGAATAATGCACTTTACGGGATGTTCATGAGCGCGCCGCAACACATAAACAAACATGGAGGCAGACGGTAGTGGACACGTTTTAGACCAGAGGTAACAGGATAACCAGCTAACCCAAACCGAGGAGCTTTTACCTAAAAGAGGGACAACTTCTGTCTCATGGATGTGGTTTAAATATAAAAAGACTGACGTGGACCAGACAACAGCTGTTTGTAAAGTTTGCAGCTACCGGTCCAGACAACGGACTCGGACGCCACTAATATATTTTATCACCTGAGCAAAAACCACGTCGAAGAATACAGAGACGGTCAAAGAGCAAAAGCTGCAAAAGCAGCGTCGAGTGTTGGAGTAAGCGCTCAGAATAAACTCCAGACACAGACACTGCAACAGGCTTTTACCTGCAGCACGTTATGTAGCTGCCAGCTGAGCAGAATGGAAGATTACTGCTGCTGTTACCACCACCAACGTATACAAAGTTATGGCTCTAATCTACACAGTGGAGAAACGGGAGTTACACTCGAACCCAGATATGAAATGCCCAGCTGAAAACACATTACTAAAGTCATGTTACCTGATTTATATGATGCATGTTGGGTCACAGTGGAGGAGGAGATTCACAGGTGTTCTATGTTTCGTCTGTTTATCGTTGTCGGGATATAAAATGAGCTCTATCGGGATATGAAATTTTGGCAATATCACCCAGCCCATGCTTAATTAAGTTTTATGTTATTTCTTTGTCTTTGAAATATCCAAACCGTGTTAATATTAGTAATGTAGCTAATGGTTTTATTTTGACAAACCGGATGCACTTCGCCTGCTCGCGTTTCACTTCCTGTTTGGCACACGCAATGACGTTAACTTGATGACGATTCACTGCGGTGTCCGGCAAAAATAGACTTGTTGTGGAAAGTTAACTTTGCCCCGCAACCGCACCGCACCGCACCGGAGTCGGTGTGGAGACTCTGATTGGAATAAATGGTTTTTAATCCTTGCGGAGTCCGCACCGCAACCGCATCCGGTGTGAAGTAGCCTTGAGTCTCCAGTCTGGCGCCCTGAAGTCTCACAAAGTGACGTATCTCGCAAGGTTAGGCTAATCCAATGTGGCTGGCTGATATGCTAGCGCCAGAGTGTTTTTAGCTCATGATTCCTGCTTTTTTGTCGATCTCCTGTTTGAACACAGCTGATTTCTTTGAATGAGTGATGAACCGCTCCAGTAGAAAGCGATGAAGGCTGAGGAGACATTTCAACAGTTCAACACTTAGAGTCATTCAAAGACAATGCTAACAGTTTTACAGCAGTGATTTTAAACGGACACTAGGGGGTGCTAAAAACAAGCCAAAACTGCATAGTGTGCCTCTAAACCAAGAGACTTTGAAACTTGTTCATTCACTCCATTCAAGTCAAGGTGTCACAAGATCAAATTCACACAATTAGAGAATCAACAAAAGAGACAGAGAAAATCAAAAAGAGAAGTCATTCTAAAGATCCAGACCATTTAGAAAGACGTTTATGGTTAACTGTGGGTCAAAGAACAGCTTCTCTTTGGTTCATTATAAGGTCTTTATAAGGTGTTATGATTTATCAAGTAACCTGCAGTGTTCTGATGAGGTCATGGTTGGCTTAAACAGCTTAAACAGAGAAAAGTCATTTTAAGAAGGGAGCACTTTGGAATATCTTATATTAAAAAATAGAGAAAATATATTATAAAATTATTTAAAAATATTAGAAAAATATATTCATATTTATGCCATTAATGTCCAAAAAGCACAGCAGCAGTGAGACAAACATCTGTTATTCAGGCATTTATGTGTTTCCTGTTTCACTTCCTCTGTTTTTTCCCTTGCTTCTTTGTTTGATTTTCTTTTTGCTTAAAAAAAAAAACGTGGGTTCTGCTCTCCCCCAAACACCTGGTCCAACTCAGCTGAACCCTTAGGATAATCCATGATGTGTTTATTTACTTGAAACCTTGATGAATTGCAGCTCTTTGCTCAGTGCTGAGTTATCAGGAATCACTGGCGTTCAGCTGGTACCATTACACTGAACACAACATCTGCTCCAAGGCTGTTTGTGTTTGGAGTTTCAAATCAAAATAACCTGTAAAAAAAGAATACCCTAGATTATAAAATCAGAATTAAACAGCATTTAACTTTTGTATTGCAAAAGTATTGAGTGTTGATGCTTAAAATTGTTACCAAAGTAAAAGCACTTTATTGATTTGGAATAAACATTTAAAATTGAACATACCACACGATATTTTAATACCCAACAAAATAAAAAACACTGTGTTGATTCAGAAATATAATTTTAAGTGTTTGATCTACTAAATAGTTGATAGACCCTATTCTAACTAGAATTATTTTATGAGCACATTGACTCAAATGACTGGATTACTTCTCAGCTAAAGGATGCACAAAACATTTAAACCTGTTGCCTGACAAAAAATAGTTTTGCAGTTAAAAAGAAACAAGCATGCTGTGTCTAATTACCATGGGAACCATGAGTTTGGTTGGTGGTGATACAGAAAGTGATGCTTCCTAAATGTTTTCATGTTTTGACACGTTTTGCCAAGAAGTCTGCTAAACTTGGAACAAACAAAAATCAGAGTAAACCCATCTCAAAGCAAAAGTAAAAAAAAAAAAAAACATCTCAACAACTTTCAGAAAGATTGTTTTCAGCCAAGAGTCAAACAGGAGTCTGCTGACTGGAGGGGTTTATCTCTACACCATCTTCAAAAGATAATATTTCTTTTAAATTTGAGTAAAATCAGGTTGTTTAAACATTTTGGATCCAGTTATTTTTCTTCTCCGGTGTGATTATGTTCAATAAAAGAAAGAAAATGTATTATTATTTATCTTTTTTGTTGTTGTTGTTGTTGTTGCATTTTTCAGGTATTTCAATGCATCAAAATTAAATTAAATTAAATTAAATTAAATTAAATTAAATTAAATTAAATTAAATTAAATTAAATTAAATTAAATTAAATTAAATTAAACCACAGGGCAGTTTCATAGCAAACTGTTACGTTCATTTTTATTTTCATGTAACCTTTTTGGCTCTTTTTAAACCATCCATTAAATCTGCCAGTAAGACAGATCAATTCAGAAGGAGTTCAAATGACTCGCGCTTTATAAAAATGCAAAGCAGCGCCGCACTAAAAGCACCCATTGAAATTATTCTGCTAATTTGCACAAATGACACTTTTTGCGAGCACTCAAACCCCTAATACAATGCAAAGCATTATGGTTAATTCTATTGTTCAAAGATTTTGAAGCTTGGATTTCATTTTAATTAACTGAGGGGATTTAACACTCTTTGCACCACAACAAAACCTTAGAAGGGAAAAGAAAAATTCAAGGCCCAATTTGTTTCTTCAGAGAAAACGCTAACATGTTTCATCCAAGTAGAGAATGTAACACAAAAACAGCTTAATTTTATAAAATAAACCCACCGTTAGTTTATCTTACAATCCTTAGCAGAATAAAATATGTGAAGAAGTTAATAAGGGTTGGTGAGGTTCTGTTCTCTGTTAGATAGCAGCTAGATCCACCATTAATCATTTAACAGATGCATGACAACAGCAAGGAGAGGCAGCTGAGAGGATAATAAGAATACACAGAGGAATAACAAGGCAACAGTTCAATAACTGCTGTAGAATCTTTAGCTCATTCACGTTACCTCAACAAAGTGTTTATGTGACTAGAAATTAATCACCAAAGTTATTTACAGAGCCTCCAAAAACTCACAGAAAGGAGGTTTGATGAAGACCAGCAGCTGCAAAACTGCCACTGGCTGTTTATCCCCCCCTGTCATCCTGCAGAGTGATACTGCCCCAAATATTTTCCATATCAGGAAATCATCCCCCAGGGGACAGGAGAGATCACTGAGTGAATTATCATGAGGATGACCAGAGGTGCCTACTCTGGTGTCTGCTTGGGCCAGCTGAGGGCGACACACCTGGACCAAATTACACAGCTGCATCAGTCATTACTGAAGCTCCTTAACACCACAGGGCAGAGTTATGATGAGCTTCGCCTTCCTGGATAAAAGTGGCCTTGAAAAGAATGTAATGACTCACATTTGAGATGCTAAACAACCAGGTGTACGCTCAAAAATGATGTGGCTGGCAAGACATTTATAATCAAATAGTAGCAAGCCTGAAAGAGCCAGTTTGGACAGTTTTATTTACACACACACACACACACACACACACACACACACACACACACACACACACATATATATATATATACACACACGGGGACATCTGGCTTTCTGAATGAACCTATCATGCTCTGACCTTTACAGGTGGCCTTAATGTGACCTTTTCTAAACTTTGTAATGCACATGTACAACTGTTCAAAGTTTCAGTACTTTTGCACAACTTGCCTTTCTCCAATGAATCGACCGATACACTTCCTGTTTAAATTAGAATTGGTATTTAAACAGTCTTCTGCTTCATGCTGTTCACATTTTGACATCATGAGACCAAGATGGCTGCAAGATGAATTGATCAACTGTATACCTCAGCATTGAGAGGGTTCAAACAGGATGTTCTCAGACAGAAGCGGTCACTGAGTGTCATCAGCAGGTTGCAACAAAGAGTTCCAGAAAAACATTGAAGTGGACGGCCTTTGGCTACTTCCCACATTGATGCCTGCTTCAGTGTGAACAGTGTTTTGCAGGCCTGGATGATGAATGCCACACAACTTCAGGCACATTTAAGGGAGTTGAGAGACACCCACGTGTCACGTCAGACCATTGTAAATCATTTCTATCCGTGTGGTCTGCATGCTAGAAGGTTAGTACCTGACCACACCACCAGGCACAGGCCTCATCCTCTTGCATCGACCAGGGAGCATTAAAGCTGGATGAGGCACCACTGGGCTTCAGTGATGTTCACTGATGAATGTCCATTCTGCTTATTACTGTAGAAATGGTGGCAGTCAACGATGTTGGAGAAGTCAAGGAGAGCGCTATGTATCAGACAGTCACTGTTCTCCAGACCAGCCTTTGGTGGTGGTGGAGTTACAGTGTGGGCAGGTGTGTCTACAGAACTATCGTACACTTTGTGAATGACTCTTTGACAAGCCCACACTACTTGATATCATCATTAATCCAGTCATTAAGTCAAACTAACAACTGCTCAAAATAAAACCCATTCAAGGCCTGATTTGTGGTTTATAAAACCGCTTAAGCTCAAAAATGCATGTAGTCATTTAGGTGACTGCTATGATGTTGATTTTCACACTGCAGTAAGTCTGATGATGAATGCTTGATATTATCTGTTTTGTGCTTGATGTTGGACATGAAACTGTTCCAACATGAACTGTTTGTTGCAAAAGAGACAAATAGTAAAATTTTACTGAAATGCTTTAAATATTTTTCTTAGAAAGGCCCTTTTCTTCACTCCTCTCATTGCTGCTTGCCAAAGAAAGAACGTCATAGTATTACATCTGTAAATGTGTTTAAGATAACATAATGTGATATTTATCCTAGTAAATTATGATAAATGCAACAGCAAAATCAGCAATTAGACTCAAGTAAAGAGATGTAGAACCACTTTAATTTAATGTTTTAATTTAACGCGTTACTGAACAAAGGTATAAAGAATTAAATAAACAACCTGATCTCTGATTGACAGATGGACACTTTATCTTTAGAAACATGGTCTAATAAAAATATTTTTTGATTCTATGTCATAAGCACAGTTAATAATATGTTTAACAAAAGCAGGGAATATTGAATGCAATATTTAATCAATTGAAAGGGCAGAAGAATGTAGTTATCCTGTTTTTCTTCTGCTGTTTGTGGTATCAACAACTTGCATGACATTATCTTCTTCCTGCTTGTCTCCTTGTTAGAAATAAAATTAGTTTAGGTGCCTGCAAACCCAATTACTGTCTGAGATAGAAGGCATCCGATGTGTATGTGTAAAAAGGTTGAGGCAGAACCATTGATTCAGGTAGGTCTGAATAAATATTGGAGGAAAAGCGAGGTGTTTTTTTGTTGATGTAATGTCTGTGACAAGAACAGAGCTTTCCCCATTTGAACAACAGAATGACAAAAATGTTGAGAGACAGATTACACAATGACACAGCTGTGCATTCCACAGATCTGTGTTGTCAGAATAAAATCAATTTGTTTGGTTTGTTTTTAAGACTCAGAAGGCAGAAGTAGAAATTAAACCTCTTACTGTAAAGTTTGATACCTGCTTCTGTGACAAACCACAGTGAGAGGAGAAGAGTCCCTGGAAAAACTCCTTATACAAATGAAAAGGTAACCGAATAAAGGAAAAGAAACATGATAGAAATGATAGAAAAAAGTGACTATAATTAAAGCAATCCCACAGCTTATTTTGCAAATTGAAACAATATAAGTGAAGTAATGTTGCATGCAAAGTAAAATACAGCGTTGTAAGCTGTAATACATTATGTAATAGATCAGAAATAGGTCAACAAAGTTCTCAAGATTGCACAGCATTTGTAGCAAGGTTCTGATGGTTTAGTTTAGTATCATGGTAGCAGAATACTGGGACCCTGGGTGGAGGGTGGTGGTGTGGCTCCGATTCTAAACATGAGTTGAGAATATTTCAAGAACTCCTCTGGAAGCCATAGACAGCAAACTGGCATCCCATCTCACTGGGTTGCAGCTGCTGGTGACAAATTTGGAAATTGGTATATTTGCAAGGGATTTTCCAAATTGTCTTGATCATTTTCTCATGTGAGCTGCAGGGACTCTCTCACTTAGGTTTAAACTTTGAACATATCCAAAGAGTTTGCAAGACAAAAGTTCTTTCAAATTTGTTCCAGTCATCAAATTAGCCTCAAGTCCATCTCAAGCCCATTTAAAATGCATATTTTCATGAGATACAATAATAAAAGTGTACAAGATGTCAAAAGTCCAACAGACCTACAGGCCCTGGACAACCTGTAGTTGAAGAGTCAGCAAGAGTTCAACCTGGGAACAAGAACAACTTTGGGCTGAGGCAATATTCAAAGTACAAAGTAAATTCATTGATACCTGTATTCAGCTCTCAGCATGTCAGCCTGGTTCTCCTCCATGTTGGGGTCCTCATCCAGTCTCTGAGCTCCATATTACTCAACACCTAATGACAGAGTGATTGCTGGACTGGCAAGAGATCCTGGTCCAGATTTCTTATTCACAACAATTGTAAATGACCAATGAGCAATAGCCACAATTAATAGAGATTCTCAACTTATTTGTGCAAATCTTTGAAGACGCCCCAGAACTCCTGCAGCATTTATGCAACAGGAGCTGGTGAGACATTTGTGCAGCATTTATGCAAGAAGAGTATTTATTTACTGTGAGTTCAAATTTAATGAGAATGCAAGTAAAATATACATGTTTTTTGCAATACGCACAAAAATTTGAGTTTCCAGCCAGTTGCCAAAAGTCAGAACCAGGTGAGGTATCAGATTTAAGCAGAATCTTTTTTTAACAGATAGCAGCTCTTAAGGGTCTGCTATCCTGAGAATCAGTGCTTGTGGTCCTGCTCTCAGCAATGACTATGTAGAACTACATCAGGGGGTTTGGTTTGGTCAACTTGTCCATTTCTGTCATATTTTAAAATACATTTTTAAATCTTGAGACAACTGGTTTTAATGTCTGTCATGATGGTCCTTGGCAAACTTAGTTTTTACACAGAGGCATTTTATGAAGTTTGAGAGCCACTGGTTCAGAGCATAATGAGGGCACAGGGGAGCATCTTGGGGATGCAGAAAATAGAGTACTATTATTTGAGTACTAGAAGCGTAACCGTGTCATGATTGCCTTCACACGCTAAAGGAGATTTTCCAAATTCGCCACAATCCAGTCGCATCCTAATAGGTCATGCAGGTCATGGAGAAAATAGCAAGATCATAATTCAGCAGTAACAGAGTCATACACGAATTACTAGCTCTACAAAAATACTTTGATGTATTTATTTGTTTAAAAAGTATTGTTCAAGAGAAAGGAAAAAGCACTGAACAAAGATGAATGACTTCATGTTATAAACATTACAAATAGCCTAATAATCAAATAAAACAAGCTAACAGAACGTAACCAATTGACACAGGGTAATACTGTATGAAGGGAAAATGACTATTTCTGCATAAAACAGCACTTTAAACATGACACAGAGGACATTCACTTAGCAACCAAGACTGATTCGAAGCTCAGTCTGAGCCCAGTTTAACTCTGCACTTTTCATTTACAGTAATTTGATCGGGTTCAACTCTCAGTTCTCCGTCAGAGTCAGCCTCTTGTGGTTCCAGGAGAAACCCTACGAATGTGCAGGTCAATACAGCTCCCGAATCCATGCATTTCTTTTCAATTTAATAAGATGTCAGTGTGCTAAATGAGTGTGGCAGAAGCTATAGGTATCGCTTCCATCATTCTGTGGGGAATGGCTGATAATTATCTTTTCTTATATACATATGTATATAGAGAGAGATTAAATATATCTGGAAATTTTTTTAATTTAAAGACGCCAAGCCTGTCAAATTCAGTTTACTCAGACCATGAAACAAAGAATGTCCCTCTATCTAATGGCTCAGAATGATTACAAAAGCTGCTCTTTAATTTTCCTATTTTCACCTTTTGTCTATGAGAGCAGCACACACACAGGAGGTACACAAGCAATGTGATTTAAAGGGAGAGAATCAATATGTTTTGTCATTATAATCCACTTCACCTGATTCTGACCCCAATATGTTGGCTCGCCTGTAATATTCTTGTCAGATTTAACAGGTTTTAAGGCAATTATTTTCCTTTTCGATATCTGATGAGGCATAAATGGCAGAATCTCATTTGGCCCTGCTCTTGTGTTTTCAATTGTGGGTAAAATTAGACCAAAAAAATAGTAATAAATCAAACAATAGAGGGTTTTGGGACAGAATAACTGATTTTCTTAGGTTGCAGCTACAGTCTGTAATTGTCTCTTTAAATATGTGCTTTTAATAGAGCCATGTAATCACAATCATCCTTTGTTGAAAAGAAGTATAAAAAGCTCAATAATCCTTAATATCCTGCTTTAACCTGCTTAACAAAATCTTCCCTCCAAGGGGGGAGAATAACCCATTTTGTCTGAGAAGTTTTAATTTTTGTTTTAATCTATCCGTGCAGTCTGGTTTGAGGGGAAAAAAAAGAATAATTAAAAATCCTTTTCCAGCAGCTCGACAATTTCCCATTTCTCACACTGCTGGGCCACATCTAGAGCCGTGGATCCAGAAGAGTCCTTTAAAGTCCTGTCGGCTCCATTCAGCAGCAGAGCCTTCACGGTGTGTGCACAGCCATGCTGTGCAGCCAGGTGTAAGGGTGTGGCCTTTGCTGAGTTTAATGCATTCACATTTGCTTTGTGTAATATGAGATGCAGAACACATGGGAAACTGACGCTGTTGCAGGCCACATGCAGTGGCGTCCACCCCTCGCTGTCCTCTCTGATGTTTGGGTCTGCTTTGGCTGCCAGGAGCTTTGCCACGACTTCTGGATGACTTTGGTGGCAGGCGAGGTGCAGGGGAGTCCATCCATTGTGACCTGTTGAGTTTACAATGTCACCTCGACCCTCCAGCTGAACCACAACAGCTGCGTGTCCTCTCAGAGCTGCCAGGTGCATGGGAGTCCACTCCTGAAGGGTCTTGGACTCAGGGTTAGCACCACTTGACAACAGCTGCCTGCATATCCCTGCATAGCCCTTCAGAGCAGCCAGGTGAAGCGGTGTGTATCTTCTACTGTCCACGCTGTTGGTCATTGCCCCACTCTTCAACAAGTGTCTGACTACACGATTGTGGCCTTGATCAGCGGATAGATGAAGAGGTGTAGAAAGAGACTTGTCAGTAGCATTCGGGTCTGCTCTGTGAACAAGGAGGAGCTTGACGATATTGAGATGTCCGTAGGAAGAGGCAAGATGAAGCGGAGTCCTCCCTTGTTCTTCCACCTGATCTACAGTAGCATCCTCAGGGAGGTGTGAAATCAGCTGGCGCACCACTGTTTCGTGGCCGTTCTGGCAGGCCAGGTGGAGAGACGTCCATCCAGCTTTTTCCCGGGCATCTGCAACAGCTCCTTTGTCCAACAGGAGACGGACACTCCTGTCATCTCCATTCTGCGCTGCAAAATGTAGAGGCGTCCACTCGTCTTCATCACCAAGACTTGTGATTGCTCCATGTGCCAGCAACAAGGAGATCATGTCATGTGACCTGTTGAAAACATAGATTTCCTGTTAAATAAAATACTCAAAATCATATTGCTATTGCACATTCCTTAACAGTAGACACAAAAGTGACTTTTTCTAAAGTAAATGTCCAGATTTTGTGTAGCAGAAAGGCTCCTCATTACACATAAAGTGAAATCTCTCAAACCCTTATTTCCTGTCATTTGAAAGATTTTGGCTTCCAGATAATGAAAACCCAGAATTCAGTGTCTCAAAAAACTATAATACGACATAAGATCAATAAAATATTTCAAACAGAACTCTCAGACTTTTGAAAAGTATGTTTCTATGCATTCTGGACCTCTTTTTACGTAAATAACTGAATCAGTGCAGCGTGGAGGCGATCAGCCTGTGGCACTGCTGAGCTGTAATGGAAGCCCAGGGTGCTTTGACAGCAGATCTATTGTTCACTAGGGTTGTGTAACCCATGAAACATATTTTGGTCACAATGAAACCTCTGTAGATCAGCTACACTTGGCAATTTCAAAAAAATGGGATTGATTTTGTTTTCTGACAAATAAACTTGGACTTAGTAGAAGAAAATTCAGGGGAAAAGTTCCACAAGATTGATAACAACAAATAGAGGATAAAAACCTGAAAAAGCATGTTGAGAAAATTAGACCGACTATGTCTCACTGTGACTGCTTTACACAAAATTATGTGATCTGATACAAAAACTATGTTGGTGTTATTATCAGGGTCCTGATGAGGTAGACATAATTAGGATATGTGAGTAAATCATCACTGTGCTTCACAAAATGTCAACATCTTCAACTAAAACTCCTCTGTTATTCAAAGGATTTTACCAGTTCATCATACAGACCTTTGCAGAACAGCTGTAATAAGGGGGGTGTAACCTCTGGCAGTCATGCAGTTGACCTCAGCACCCAGACTCAGGACATGCTTGACACTTTCCAAATCTCCGCTGGCTACTGTGTAGTGAAGGAGACTCTTTTGGCCTGAGAACTGTTTGTGGACGTGCTCTCTCTTCACAGACTGCCTGAAACTACCGAAGTCCTTTTGGGACAGAAGAAACAGAATGCCATCTTTGCCATGTTGATCGTCTGTGACATGAAAAGAAAGGGCGAGAATGCTGATCAGAGTTTGTATGCTGAACATTGAACAGAGTTTCCTCCTCTCTTTTGTTTTGATTATTGTTGGTTCTGTTGGTGTTGTTGGATAAAGCCGTTAATCTGTGGAGACTGTAGCTTAGTCAAAATCAGCTAAAGGTGTGGAATGTGAATTAGTGTTTAAACGGACCATTTTTCTAATACATTCATTTTGAGGATGGAGCAATCTCATCACCAAGTAACTCAATGATTGTTGTTTATTTTACGTGCTTTCCAGACATGCAGTTATCAGTGCTACTAGTTTTCTTTCACTGCACTAATCTAACAGTTATATTGATAATTCTAAACCTAACCACTTCTAACTACAAGTGTGTAAACTTGACAAAACAGCAAGTAGAAACCAATTTGAACACTTCTGCCCCTCCAGGCTGGTGTGCTGTTTGTTTTATGGGACTTGAGGTGTGCTCCCTTGATGGGTCATGGCGTTAGAATTTCGTAGCAGATTTTAGGTTTTCTTCCTGTGCTTACCTAAAGGAATGTCAGACTTCTCAGGCAGGAGGATCTAACAAAGAAAACAGAGCAAGAGTGAGTAAGTAAGTAAAATTTATTTATATAGCGCCTTTCACAGATATAAATCACAAAGCGCTTTACAACATAAACAAAAGAACAAAACTGAGAAAACTTTGAAAATAAAAAACAAAACAGAGATTTGGGCATACAGGGGATCTACATCAACCATAACAAGTCACACGTTTTAAGATCAGGCTGTTTAAATGGTAAAGATTTAAATGGTTAGTTTCAACTCTAACAAAGTTGAGTTTTTGAATTAGAACTTTACCTGTTGAAGATCAAACTTTGAATGACTTCATTTTGGAGAAACAGAGATTAGTTCTGGCTAAACTGATGAGCTAATCATTAACCCCATGAAGCCAGTTACAGAGTACATTACTGTCAGATGCCAATTGAAAAATGTTCCAATGGTTTTTCATTGTCTTTGTCACTGGTATAAATGGTTGTTTACAGCAGAAATTAATTCTGATCAGAATGTCTGATTTCTGTCAGACAAATTGTGCATTATGAAACCAGTGGTCATGTGAAAGTTTAAATGCTTTTAAAATACTCCTTCATGTCAACTGCTCAAATCATCAGCTCGATTAGAACTAATCTATTTCTCCAGACTAAGGCTGTTCTAAAAGCTTTCTACAACAATGAAGATGTTGATTGCTCAAAAACGTTTCACCCACATAAAAGTATCTGAACTACTAAGTGCTATAAAGAACTGCATTTGCTTCCTTTTAGCCAAATATTTGCTAAAGATGTTTGTTTAGAGTAATTACATCAATTATCTAATAGCCATAACATGAGTTTGACTCTTTTTTTTTGCTGTAGCTGATCATCAAATTTTTATAGCACCTATTATTTAAGAGTTAAATGTGGAAAAACAGCATACTTTGTCATTTTATACTTTTATTCTTAAGCAAAAAAAAAAAGCAGATGACATTAGATATATTTAATTCCAGAACCTGATAGCAAAAGAATTCTGATAAAAATAAAGTGAATTATATTTTTATAGTTTGAAAAAACAGTTTCATGTTTAGCAAAACAGTTATGGAAACAAAGGCCCCCGCCTACGTAAGGGCTAGAGCTGTATCAGTGGATGGGCAGGCTGACCTTCAAAATGTGGTGGAACGTTTACTTCATGCAGCAGTTCTACAGCACACAATAAAATCATGGCAAATGACAAAGAAATGACTGAAATCTCTATCTCAATGACTGTATTCTCAAATTTTTCTCCAGTATCTATGAGCAATTTTTAAACGTACCCTAATCATATTAATCTCAACCATAGATTCTTCGATTTTCTTTACAAATATATCACATCCACCTCAGAATGCTATAGATTGTAGGTTACGTGTGATTATTTTGTAGTCCTGTTGTCTGAAGCTGAGTTTTGTTGGTAACCTAACCCAAATCAGAGGTGAATCAGACAGATGGGAATGTAAACCTGATGCTTAAAGTTAAGTGAAGAGTTAAAACAATGGTCTCACACATGAGTCAAACCTGAGTTTCATGTAAAACTGCAACCATTCCAGCCTTATAGTGTGAATCTGCAAGACAGGTTTCATGCAGGGTGATTGGGTGTGCAGGCATGCCTGTTGGTAGAGTTTTGCAAGAACAGAACTGGTTTGCTAAATGTCTCTTTTTTTAAGATTATGGAAGCCACAGCTTTGTAGATGTTCACATTTTCCTCAACAATCTTTAAAGCCAGACTGTAACAATCCAGAGCAAAAGAAGAAGGATTCAAACACATGAAAGCTGACAATTAGGAATCAATGGAAGTCTGGTAAATGGTACTTTGTCAGGTGAAAGGACAAAGCCGAAAGCCCAAAGCTGGCAAACAGACCCTGAAACACTGAAACCAGCGACCATGACAGCCTCTTGACATGCTACAGCACCATTAAATAAGAGCATTAGGCAGAACTAACTTTATGAGTGGGCGTGACCGGCGATGGATGGTCAAGTATTTGCTCCATGGTGCCATTTTTTTTACACTGGATTGGTCCTGGGATCATCAGGACGTCGTTCAGAGCTTCTGTTTTTCTCACAATGTCTGCAAAGAAAACAGCAGGGAAAAGTTCTGAACTGGAGCTGCAGTTTACTGTAATGTGGGATCGGATCAAAATTGCACAAATGGCTGTGCATTGTGTATGTGTGTGTGTGTGTGTGTGTGTGTGTGTGTGTGTGTGTGTGTGTGTGTGTGTGTGTGTGTGTGTGTGTGTGTGTGTGTGTGTGTGTGTGTGTGTGTGTGTGTGTGTGTGTGTGTGATTGATCTTTAGATTTTTGCACCTGAAAACTCCGGTCTCTTTGTGCGATCCTTTTCCCAGCATTTCTTCATGATGCTGATCGCCTGTTCACACTTCTGGGGCCTTTGATCAGAAATGATATCCAAGCTGGGTCTTTTCCCTTTGGAAACCTGCAGGAGCACCGTCATCACGTTGCAGCCTACGGCACATAAGGGTTATATTTCTGCTTAAATGCATTTAATTTCAACCTAGTTTGTGTCAATCCACAAAACACAGCACTGGAAAAATAACATGGTCCCACTTGTAAATCTAAATAAACAAATATTTGGTAATGTTGGAGTACTAAAACCTCCACCAAGCTGAAATGTATGTAATAACTAACTATTCAGATTTCATATCTTTCACAAGCAGATGCAACGGAGAAACTGGGTTTTAAATTTGTCTCCCACCCACTAGGTGTCATTTATTATATAATCTCTGTGCTATTATCTGAAAAATGTTGATTAACAACTTGGTGTATCTTGACAAAAGCTTATTTTTCAGTTTTATGTGCAGCAGTAAAAAAATGTGGGGGGGGGGCTTCATAAGGAGCAGCGAATTTGAAAAAACATTATTGTTTAAGTAAAAATGTTAATTGTTACATGGCTCCTTCCTGTCTGATTCGAAGTCATGATATGTTTCAGATGAATGAAACTTACCTGTGTATGGTTTCTGCTGAGTCAGTATCTCCCACATCACAATTCCAAAGCTGCAGATCAAAACAGGAAGAAGCTCTTAAGTCATAATCTTCCGTTTTTTTGCTTATTGTGCATTCAGTGAACTTTAAAGCTTTCTCCCTCTTACGCAGCAGAAAGAAAACATTTCTGCTTTTCTTACTGTCATCAAATGAAATATTGATGATTTAAAAAAAGGGCAAGAAAGAGCGAGCTGGGTCTGAGAAAGTTTACAATGGCCCTGCAACTTGTGGAACATCAGAAACATACAGAATGCAGAAGAACAAGGTTATACTCTGTGAATTCGGGGTTGTGCACTGAGTCGTGAAATGAAATGCAGTGATTCGGATTGTGTACTTTCAAAAATGCCCTCAGCAAGTCACCTGTAAACATCAAAGGAAGTTCCTGGGGGATCAGGGCACTGAGTGAAGGTCTCCGGAGGAATGTAGCTTACGTTACCTCTGGCCATCAGACGCTCCATGAACACCGCCATGCTCATGCCCTCCTCCCAGTGTATTATACTGAAATCTGAAATCTGAAAAAAAAAAAAAAAAAAACAAAGGGAATTATTGTCATGCAATTTTCTGAGGATTTCAGGCTATATTAGCAGATCACTGTAAGCAGGCAGAGTTTCAGTGACCTTCACATGAAGATGATCGTCTAGCAGGATATTGGATGTTTTGAGGTTAAGATGGAGCAGTGGGGGGTTCATGCTGTGGAGGAAACCCATGCCCATGGAGGCCTCGTGAATCATTTGGAACTTCTTTGGCCACGTGAAAGTGTGACTGGAGAGGAGATTGTTCAGAGATCCGTTGCTCATGTACTCCATAAGCACAGCGCTTGCTTCGCTGCAGAGTCCGTAGACGGACATGATGTACTTGAACTTTAGTTTGGCTACGTTGGACACCTCATCGGATATTTTCCTTTATTAGAAAAAAAAGTAATCGATGGAGAGGCATTAATCTACAAAATTTTCAATGCTTTAATTAAAATATCCACAAAGAAATAGCCAATAAGCTAATTATGTGTAGCTAATTACAGTATGTGTAGTTAATTATATGTGTAAGCAACATGCAAGATATTTGCTTATATAAACTCCTACCTGTAAAAGTTGTTGGCACACAAGGTTGTGTCGAAGGTCTTGAGTGCACATTCTTCCCGCCAGAGCTTGGGTTTGACTTGGTACACCTGACCAAATTTACCTTCTGATAGCTTAATCCAATCAGCCTCAAAGTCGTCCTTCCTGAAGTCCCTGAACTGTCTGGGAGATTCATCACGGCTCTCCATGAGTACAAGGATCCTTTCAAACAAACCGTCACTACAGCCTCACTCTCTAATCCCACACATAAACAGGGTTTAACCTACACATCAATATCTGTCAGTGGCACTGCGGACGCCGGCGTGTCCTGCTCAGAAGGAGAAAGTTCAGAACACTGACAGACATCAGGAATAAGTGGCAGCTGGTTGTAAAGCTAAACTAGGTGACAGTATGCTACTTATCTGTGGGAGGAGCTTAGGTGCAAAACTTGTTTGCAATGCAATGTTGTGTAACTGGTTTTCAGCTGCTAAGACACACTTTCTCACTGTGTGACTGCAATCTATGTAACGCAACATAAACTTTTAATCTCTCATGCTACAATGGCGTTAAATTCTGAAGAAATTTGCATGTTCAGTAGAACAAACTGAGGATTAGTCACAACATTTGAGACAATAAATGTACCAGCTTACAGGAACTGCCTAACAAGCTATCTACTTCTATCAAAACACAGTTCAACGAGGCTTTTAACCCCAACAGCTCTATTGAAATGGCTCAGTGGTCTTTATTTGAAGTTGAGGGAATGACCACTTAGCAAACACCAGGGGCTAGCAATATGGTGTGTATATAGCTTGGGTGTGCAGCAAGGTGTATAAAAAATAACTTATTTTATGAGCAATAATAAAACTTTCTTCGTGAGACCAATGTACAGGTCAGATGATTTATCAGTAAAAATCAGTTTCTGCTTACTTTAAACCTAAATCTGATTTTCAATCTTCTTGTCTGACTTGTCCAACAAGACTTTGCTTCCTATCAAACACTGTTCTTGAATTTGTTGCTAAACAGCTTTGTGTTTCCTGAGCTATTTGTATTCTCTCCATGGACTGGACGTTAACCTCGATGCCAGCTGTTTTCTTTCTGATTAGAGGGGCAATGAAAGCTTTCCAAACCATAGTGCAAACACATTAGAGATACTTCACTTTTGCCACACAATGTCAGGTAAAGGGCACACGGTTGTTGTTTTTCTGCAGGAACAGTTTTAAAAAGCATCAAGGCAAAGCACTCTTGAAAAGCTGCAATCATGCCTATACTGTATGCATGATTGCCTATATGCATAAATGTGCTCTTTAGATGGAACTTTTTTTTAACTTGTTCTCAAGAATGTTGGTGTTTGGACGGATTTAGAGGCCTGTTACATGATGAAAGAGTTTACATATCTTGCATTACACTTTGTGTCTGTTTAACTCTTGTCAACTTGACATATTTTGATCCAAACTTTGGTGTTGTAGCGAGGTCACTCATCATGCTGATCTCCTTCAGGTCTCATTATAAGGTTATATTAGTTACAAAATGCATTCCTTTAAGGCATGTTATGACTTTAATATACTTTGGAGATAGTTGTGCCAATATTTACGCAACATTAGCTCTGCTCTAAGGTGACTTTGCCTGTCTTGCCTTGAATTATAAAGGCTAATGTGTGAATCTGCTCCACTTTTCCTCTGACATCATGAATTTCAGCTTCCTGCATCATTTAAGAAATCTGCTCTTTGGCAGGTAAAGATTTAAAATGCTCGCTTTGTTTAAAGGGATTACTGTTATAGGAGGTTTCATACAGAGAAAATGAAGAGCAAAACGCCCTGTGTTACTCTCCACCTCTTATTCCCACCTGCCGTTCTGTTTTTCAGACGTTTCTGTTCTATTGCACCACCTTTCAGCCCCACTTCCTGCTAAAATGATCTGGGGACGTGAGGTCTTGTTGCAGTTTTAAAGAAAGTGGACTCATATGTGCAGTCACACACACACACACACACACACACACACACACACACACACACACACACACACACACACACACAGATATAATCTTTTCCTGGGGGTCTCTGGATTTGTTGGCAGTCCTGTAAATCTTTAGGGCTTCCTTCATTTCTAGAACATGAGGCACATTTGGATTCAATATCGCTCCTGCTGAGACGACAACAGAAATCTTCTTCCCAAACTCATAACACACATGCAACCCGCAGCATGCAGCAGCATTTCTTGTCTTTTGATCTCTGTCCAGCCTTCATATACTGAAAATGTAAATGTGATTCATTAGGATCTCTGCTCATAACGTACGTCTCACGAGAGTTCAGCCACAGGTCAGTATGGTGTGTTTTCTTCTCCTCCTCTTCTTCGCTGCGAGCCGGCTCTTTGTTCGCTCTTTCATTTCATAGACACGGTTAGAAGTTTTGATTAATAAGTCGACTCCAATAGGATCTCCGCCGCTCCTGCTTTTCGTTTTAAGATCCGCTGGCTCTTGCTGCTGGGCGGAGAAGGATTCACAGCCCTGGTATAATTTGTGTTTACACAGCCCATGTCCCGTTGCCTCTGTATATCTGTGCTTTGCTTCCAGAAACCCCTAACACAAAAGGCTATATAAACACATTATTGTGAGGCTTCATATGATTATAGTTTGTTTGTTTGTGCCAGGACACTGGATCATTATGACGGGCTGTGAAAAGTCCTTGGCTGAGCTAAGAGAAGGCACAAGCTGAAAAAATCTGTCTGAAAAGCATGAAAAAAACATCATAATGAAACTAATTTATGTGAATTTGAAGCCGTTTTCCACCTCATCGGCTCACAGCTACATTAACCTGCCACTATCATAAGTTTACCTCACATCCGCCCTGCATATGTTTTGTTTTCATTAGTTATTACTCTTAATTTGAGAGTTAACTCTCTGCAGCATAATGCTCTACAGACGCTTTCAACTTGCTTTATGTATGAAGGGAGGGGTAAAGATGAATTTAACATTCACTGACAGCCATAGTTTCATGCTTCACTAACTCACGCTATTATTTAGGACAGACTCATGGATTGATGTTCCAATGAAAACCAGGCAGTCGTGATCAGATTCCTGATAGGCTACCTGAGGGGAGAAGTCTGTCTTCATTGATGAAAGCCACATTTTGCAGGTCAGCCAATCGCATTAGCAGGCTCCACCACACTGAGTGAGCTGACTGGTTAGAGCCAAAAGCTCTTTCCATTGCCCCCTCATGTCCTCTAATAGCTCTGCTCTGAAGCGTGCACACTGGCGAACACAACCAAACAAAATGAAATGATGAGGGGCAGACATTTGTCTATTCTGCTATGCATGCATGCAGATAAGTAAAGCCATTCAGACTTGAACATTAATTGGCCCATGTGTATTTCTCAAGAGCATTAAACATGCTTTAATAAAATATTTATGCAGATATTTTACCTCTTATATTGACGTAGAACCATAAGCACGTGAGATATACACAAAACTCAGAATGAACGTGGAGAATTAAAGTCACTGGGGCACTCAGGAGGAGCTGTCCTGACAGGGATGTTTCATGTTATTACAGCATGTTCCTCTGTGGATGTCGGTTATGTCATTTAGGTTAAATGAAATCAGAAACCTAATTTAGTTCACAGCTATTTCCTTTTGATTAAAGAACTATTTGAATGAACATTTCCTGTTCTTTTAACTTTGAAACTAAATGAACTATTTGTGATTTATGGATCTCATCACTTCCAGCAACAGGCTCACATATAAGACAACATGTGACCTTTTTATATACGTTTTTGACTCCTGATGTTTGTGTGCTTGGCGGCCGGTATTTACCCCCGTGTGCACTTGGCTGACTAGATTATACTGGGAGTGTATTTATGATCCCAGGGTCCCTCGCTCCCCACTTTCATATTCTGTTATTAGCTACACACTAACACTTCTATTGTGTTTGGGTCAGCTCTGACCCATTTCAAAATAAAATGTCATGTCAATATTCATTTATTTTTATTTGAACAATGATTTATAACTGAAATTCAAACAATAGGATCAGTTATACGGTGCCTTCAATCTAAAAAAATTCATAGCAGTTTATATGAACACTGCTTTTCCTGGTTCTGGTCTATCGGGCCCTACATGGACAAGCACCAGCCTACATCAGCGACCTCCTACACTCTTTCTCCCCCTGCAGATCCCTGAAATCTGGTGACCACAGACTCCTGGCTGTGAAGTGCATCAGACTAAAAGCTAAAGGTGACAAAGCCTTTGCTGCTGTGGCCCTCAGGCTATGGAACTCCCTCCCCTTGAGCCTGAGATCACTGGACTCAGTGGACTCCTTCAACAAACAGCCATCTCTTGAAAACAGCTTATCCTGAACTGTAAATTGTCTTCCTGCTTCGATTCCTCCTATTTCATTTGTTGCTTTTTAAAAAAAGTCTCTGTAAATTTGTATAGATTTTGTTGCTATAGTCTGTTTGAACTTGTAAAGCACCTCGTGATCCATATCTAGAAAGGCGCTATATAAATGAACTTCTTCTTCTTCAACCTTTGAATTTAAACTTTTTTGCTTATTATGGCAAAATTATGATGAAACTCCAGCCAGAAATAAACTGTCTGAATTCCCCCAACCCATGACACCTTGAAGTTCATATTTGACTCTTTTTTTTTTCTTTGTCATCATGTCTTCATACCCTTTTCCTGCTCCGTTGTTTCTGTTTATCCTATTTTCCGGTCACACCTGGTCCTGTGTATCACAGTATCACACCTGCAGTCATTTAGCCACTTTCTCCCTGATTATTTAAAGTACCTGGGTTTCACTGGGTTTTGTTTCATCTGTGTGTGTGTGTGCGTTTATGCGTGTGTGAGCAAGAGAGAGAGAAACAGAGAGAGAGCGATCTTACTTTATATACAGGTTATGCTCAGACCAGCGGTCGGTTTTGAACTTTGCTCTTCTGGATTTTCCTGCTGCTGCCGTCTCATCCTATCCGTCTCCTGAGTGTGAGCCTGCATTAGGATCCTCCATCCAACCTCTCAACCGTGACAAGAAAGACTTTTATTTGTTTATTTTTTTCAAATCAGCTGGGTGTTTCTTGTTTTCAGAGCATCTCAAATTGAATGCTTGTTGTGGGAATTTTCTTATGTGACTGGTATCTGAATCAGTTGCTGGTTTTTTTCCCTCCCTATAATACATTAATGGTTTACTCTAGAGTTCAAAACCACTGAGACAACATTCTGTCCAGAGAAATTGCTTTTTTCTCTGCTCTTTATTTTTTTCTTTATTAATTGCAAGACAATCAATGAGCATTCATATAACTTGCAGCGTTACATACTAATATGCATCGACGGAGAATCAAACATCTCAGCAGCACTGTATTGTCTCTTGCAATAACGCGTGAGCTCAACATGACATTTTCCCTAAACGATTTATCAGAGGGACTCAATAATGCTGCTAAGTCTCTAATGCATACATAATATCAAACCATTATTAACAAGTTATCTGTCTCAAAGCGTTATACAAAGTGCATTGATTTTGTTGCCACTGTTGGGTGAAATGAAGGGATCAGAGCAACTTTTCAATCTGGAGATGATGCTTATTTTCAGTGAATGATAATGGACTTTTCGTGGTTAAGTGTGAAATTTGACTGCAACAGCTGTGTCCCCTATGAGAGAAGGTATGAATTGGATTGCTCCTCATTCTCTATTCCGTCCTATACCTGATAATAAAAGCGGCCGCTCCTGCTCTGTGGCTAATATGATTGACTGCTCCACTGTCTGTTGACTAATGTAATTGTCTGCAGCTATTTCAGTGGAGACTTGATCAACGTAATTGGCGGCGGTTCTTCTTTGGTCACGGCGAGATCAAGTCACCTCCCGGGTGTCGACAGCCACAACAGGATGGAGGCGGAGCCGCCGAGCGGAGCCGCCACATGGCCCGGCGACGGTAGGCCAGCCACACCAGCAGCAGCATCACGGTGACGAGCGAGAGGCCGACCGCCAGGCTGACGATGATCAGAACCAGGTCCAGTTCGGATCGGTCTGGACATTAAATAAATATGTGATTACATAAGCCTGGTGCCCCACAAGAGGAAACATTTCTCATTTTATTGATCTGTAAATCCTTCCCATAAATTAGTACAGTATACAGTGCAGGTAGACACATAACAACATGGCTGTTTCTTCACACTCTGCTGATAAATGGCACAGTCATCTCTCATTTCCTGTCCTCCAGCATCTTCCATCCAGCCTGTGTTATCTCAGATTGATTGTTTTTGTTTTTACTCCCAGCTAATAATTACCTATCTCCTCCGGGAAGGTTGAATTCTTTGCTTGTTTCAACATGGGCCCAAAGGAGATGCGATTTCTGAGATTGGCGACAATAGTGCCTGGACTGCGAGAAAGAAACGCACTCCTCTCCTGAAGGCACTGCTATAAAAAGACATGGGAAATATGATAGAGAAGCGAGCAGGTAATTAAACTGTATAAAGAGGGAGATTTTTATATTTATCATCAAAGACGGTGGGAACAATGCACAGAAATAAACCTGGAAAATGCACACCTGGCTGATAATTATGTGGTGTTTTTATATAAAACATCAGTAGCAGAATTTTCTATTTTGAACTCAGAATGAATTTAGCCCGAAGGCAACACTTTGTTTGAATTTAGGTGACCTATATTAATCTAGATCTATTCAAACTGGGGAGCTGTCATAAAATGTAAATCTCATAAATTAAGTGTTTTAATGTAAATTGGATTCTGACGCTCAGAGAAACCAAGCATTCTGGGAAAAGCAGAAAAAGCTTTGATGCAAATGCACTTTTTTTTCAAATTTCACACATCTTTGTTCTAACTTCAAACTGCAACGCATTACGTAAACTTTTAGTGTCGGTTTAATCCTAATGTGTGTTTTTACGTATGTGTATAAAACATGCATTTTCACATGTTCTGATTTTTTACTTTACACATTTTACTGAAATGTTCTGTATAGAAGTGTATGACTTGACTAATACATTTTACAATGTGCACAAATAAAGCTGCATTCCGGAGTATTTGAGTGAGAGAGAATAAAACATCCCTTCTCCTCCCTCCTGCTCCCTCTAACTCCACTTTTACAACTGTACATCACTCCAGTCTCTTATGCATTTTTCAGCACTTTAGTTGCTGGACTTTTCTTTATTTTTTTCCTGAAGTTGATGTAGCCCTCTGTAGCCGGGGAATGGCTAACTTTTTAGCAGAAGTTTGCTTCAACTTCGACCAGCTGTGCATTTCCAGTATGGCGACTGTAAGACACGGGGCATCCTGTGCATGGCCCCACCTTTACAGGTTTGCACAATGCACATGCATATTGATTGGGCTGCATGGTGGCGCAGCTGTTAGCACTGTTACCTCGCAGCAAGAAGGTCATAAGTTTGAATCCCAGCTGCAGCCTTTCTGCGTGGAGTTAGCATGTTCTCCCCATGCATGCATGGGTTTCCTCCGGGTACTCCGGTTTGCCCCACAGATCACAACATGCCTTATAGGGTGAAACTTAATTGTATGTAAGTCACTTTGGGTAAAAGCAACTAATAAATGATTAAACAAACAATGACAGCTGACAATGTGGAAACTCGAATGCTAGTGGCTTAAAAAATTCACCAGTCAGTGTGAATTCACAGAGATCTATGGGAGGTAGGAGGGACTTAAAAAGAATATCAAAGGTTGTGGAGCCCTACCCATATGTGATAGTTTAGAACCCAACTATCATTTGAAACTTTTATAAAACCTTGATACATAAATAAATACTGTAGCTTTAACATTGCTGATTATGTTTCTGTTTTTTTTTTTTTTTTTTGCATTATTTCTCATTTTATTGCTTCTATATGAAATTTATTTTGAAGTAAAATGTTAACAACAGCAAAAATACAAAATTTAGCAAGTTTAACTGTAAATATATAATTTATGTATGTGTGTGTATAAAACTGCATCTTTTAAAATACTCCATTATTACACAAATCAAGCCAACAGCCTGCTACTCACATCTTCTCTTTGTACTTTGTTTTCTAACATTTCTCTCTATCAGCTCACCCCCTGAACCCCTCTCTCACTTTTCGACAGTTGTCCTCAGCAGTAGATGTGACTTTATTGAAACCAATGAATATTTATAGATCGCTTTTATTTATGGGCATGAGAAGACGGCAGGTTTTTGCACCACTTTGGGCTTTTAAGGGCTGCGTTTCATTGATCTCTGTGAGGAACTGGCCCTGCAGTGGCTCAGATGCTGTTGTGGTTTTAGCTGGAGCTCTTTGTTGCCTCTCATTTGAAATCCTATCGTTTCTTTTTTACCTCTGCAGGGTCCATTTCGGTAAAAGAACGACAATCTGAGCTGATTGCTTCTGTCATTTATACGTCCATTAAACAGTTTCTAATACTGTTGAGAGTTCAGTTATCACAGTTCTTTTTATTTTTTCCACCTGACTGATGAGTGTCTCAGCTTCTCATTAGATCAAATCACGCTTCTTCTTTCCTGCTTCAATGAAATGATTTTTAACTTTAATTAGATGCAAATATAGTTTTTTTATGCTGGTATTTAGTCAGAGGAGTGCAACTGTTTATGACTTCAGTTTGGAGTAGAAAGCAGGCTTGTGCATGTGTGAACAACTTCCCACAAAGCCTGGGATTCATGAGACAAAAAAAGCTGGTAAAAATAATGCTGTTATCTGCACATGTGACAATCTGTGAAAACAGTTTAAACAATTAGCCGAAGCAACAAATGAATGAAAAACATTGCACTTTTTTTGAGAACTTAGGCATTTTTGAACAGTTGTGAAAACTTCTCTTTAAAAATAGACCCCTGAATGAGTCTCCTGAGTGTTTTCTCTGCTTCACATTCACTCTCTTGCACACACTTGTCAGATGATTCACACTTCCCCATTAAATCAGACGAGTCACTCTAAAGTTCTAAAGTTGGTTTGAAAGCATCAGTATCCTTTGCTATTCATAAATGTTTGTTACTCTGCAAAGACCTATTTTCCTTGATATGACAGATGTTTTAGCGTGTCTTTGCCTCGCTTACATCTCACGTCATTCACTTTATTTTTAAAAAAAAGCTTTAAATCTCTTTAAATATATTTTAAAACACACCCTCTTTTTCATTTTTTACTCAAAGAGATTTATCCTCGCAATTTAGATTTTATCCCCCATCTCGACGTGTTACTCACCTCAATCTCCCCTCTCTCTCCTCATTTTATTCACAAGAGCCTGTCCGCTCCCTGTCTGTCTCCATGTTTTTACAGCGTCGCACATGAGTAACCACATTAAAATCACTCTCAGCTGCTCATTCTCTCCTTTTTTTTCCATTCCAGTGCAAGTGTGCTGTGAACCCACTGCAATCTTACCCTTTCACAGTCAGAGTGGTTCCTCAGGCAGACACTGAGATCACAGTGTAGATACACTACTGAGTAATTAATCATTTGGAAGAGACTGATGGTGAAGCTGGCACTGGCTGACAAGGCGCTGGGCAGCAGCGTGATCCCTGATGGCTCGGCTGTGAGCCTGAAACACAAGCACAAATGCTCTGAATAAACTTTGCCGAGACTTTCTCTTGACGGCAAAATGGTTAATTTGAGAATATCCTGCAGACTCTGTTGTTTCCTGAAACCAGAGCTTTATTGATCAGCAAACTTGGAGGCAGCAACCGAGTGCAAAAACGAATCAATACTTATTATTTGTATGAGGTGAAGGCTTAAGAACAAACAAATTATGTTAGGTAAAGGTCAGCGTTCACCTTATGATGCTGCAACATTAAACTCATTAGTCACATATCGGTTAGTTTACTCAGCTTCTATATATATCATTTATCATTTTTGTAATTCAAGCTGTTATTTTAGTGTCTTTTTATTATCTCCAGGGAAAACATTATGTAAAGGTGTTGTTTCCTGGTGTACAATAAAAAGAAACAGCCATCCTTTTGGCATGTTGACACATTTATTAGTGACGTGTGGTTTTATGCAGCCACCTCTCCAGGGGTGCATCAAATTTGCATCTTTCTCTCCCTCTGAGCGATGCTGGCACAAAGAGAAAACAATCTGCTCATGTTTGCTACAAATACCCGTCTCCTAAAATAGTTCCTGCAGAGCTAAGACTCCAAACGTATCTTGTGTTACCTGGAGAAGAGGCAGCAGGTGGAGTTGGTGAGGTCAGGCTGGATAGTCGGGGAGAGGCAACACGAGGTGACGCCGAGGTTTATCTGACTGTTGTTCGTTTTCAGATTAATAACCACTCTGAGGTTTCCGCCGGCCGGCACGGCATCACCGGGCTCCACAGCTCGTCCCAGCTTCAGAATCATTTCTGCTGTGTAGTTCCCACTGCCACACAGGTCGTCTGAAATTTCTGTCACACTGCCAACAAATGAATAAATCATTAGTGTTGCTGTTTACAAAGAGAACAAATAAAATCATAGCTATGCTAACTCCCCAGGAAATTCTAGTTTTTGTCGATCAAAAATTAAAATCTGCTTAATTGTTAATTGTTGGGGTTTGCAGGAGCCATGTCGTCTATCACAGTGAACACTTTAACAGCTCTAATGTTAATTTTGTAGCAGGTGCTTGAAAACTCAGTTTGTTTGTTTTTTGCTGTTAAGTATGCTAACAAAAAGGCTAGCCGTCAAACAGCAGCGGTGTTGTTTGGAGTCACTTCACTGGGATTTGAGTCTGATTCAAGTCACATTGTTTGATTTGACTTGAATAAGTCTCGAAATTCTGGACTCAACTCCAATTTTACATGAATGACTCATGACTTCACTCAGAATGGAGCCTGTTGACTTGAAAATCCTTGATATTTCACTGAGGATGCACATAAGTAAATCAAATTTACTGGAAAATGCAACTTTGGGGTTCCTCTTTTTTCTGATCAAGGTCAGCTGAATTTGTGACTTCTGCTGTCAAATAAATGCACCTTTTAAGAGGTATTCATAATTTCCTGAAATGTATGTATGTTTCCTGTAAAAGGTCCATTCAGCCCACTGCTCCTTGGGGTTAGGTCAAATGAAATAATTTCCCCAATGGGATCATTTGGACTTGACTCAGAACCTGCATGTCATGCAACATGACCCGACTCAAGAAAAGCATGTCTTGACCTATAGGACTTGACTCAGGACTTGACTTGACCTAAGACTTGCAAATCTTGGGACTTGTCTGACTCAGACTTAAATTAAAAGACTTGAGACTTGCAAAACAGACTTGATCCCTGCTCTAACTTAGAGCTTCCAGAGGCAATGACTCTTTCTAAATGCTAAAGTCAGTCAGTTAGCATGCTAATGAAAATACTGTAACATAATGATGGCAATAATGCTAACAAAGAGTAGCAGGCATATTGCTACCATTTAGCCATGTCTGCTTACCTTATTTGCATGTTAACAAAGAAGAGAAAAAGACTGATTCATGCTAAATAATGGAGCTTTTCCTTGTAGAGACTAACAGTTTCAGCTAGTGGAAGTCAGAGGAAGTACAGCGGATAGCAGACGCTGTAACTTTTTGATGTAAAGGATGTGAACAATCACTCAGCACAGACTCTTCTCTCTTATGTAACAGTTTGTTGTGAAAATCCTGCAGAGCTTCCTGCGGCGTGCCAGTTATTTCACTGCAGACATTAACTGTCTTATTGAGTACATTTTTGTGTTTCCCCTGGAGAGACGTATACCGGCACATAAAGGAGAGAAGGGAGGAGAGAGACTCAATGAAAGATTGATAATGTGTTGTTTTCAGGATACTATCAACAGGGAAGTTTTGTGGGACAAAACAAACACTGCTGGCTTTTCTCTGAAAATGTGTCAGAATATTTGAATCACTACGCTTTTATTCAATGCACTGTTAAGAAAATGTGAATAAATACATTAAAAACAATGTACAGTAAATAAATGAATGTAGATATGTGTTCATTGCAGTGTAATGAATGGTTTTAATTCAGGGGACTATTATTTCTATGTATCCTGCATTGTTTACCTTTTGTTTCTGCCATAATTATTGATTTCAAATAATTATAACGGGTAAATTATTTCTGTATTGTGGCCATCAATCACTGTATTGTTTGCAGGCAGAGTGAGATCATCTCAAATCAATGCACATCTTTCATCTTTCACACATTCATGTGTAACATCAATTTTGTTTTTTATGCAGACGTGAGAATAATTACAAGTTTAGTTTCCTGGAAGAACCGTGTTATTCTAAAGCCAGATAAAGTCAAGTTAACTGATCAGAGAGCAAAAACTGGTCATCTGGATCTGAGTTTCCTGTTTAGAACCTGCTAACTCTGAGCTGTGGTGACCAATCAGTTCTATTCATGTCTACATAAACAATGATAATAATTAATATCAAACAACTGCAGCACTAATTATGTTTATTCTACCAACCTCATGCTGACTGTACTATAAGTAAACCTAAAAATGTTTTTTACAGCCTTTTGTTGGGTATTTTGTGGTTTTACTGTATATTGATGTAGGGGAAAGAAACATTTTTGATTTAGATTTTTAAAATATTCTTCACCTGCTGATTTAAAGCAAAAGGTGTCAGCAAAATAAATCATGAACCACTGGATGGATTTTAATGAGATATTCAGATGATTAGATCTACAGCTGATTAAGGTTTGGAGTCCAACCAATTCAAGACTTAGAAAGCTAGAAACACGTCCAGTTTTACAGAAAGTTATAGCTAAAGTTTTGTTTCTAACTAATTTAAAATGCATACTGCAAGCACTGCACATTATGTGAAATCACTGATTTTTAAATATATTTTCTTAAAACCTTTATTTAACCAGATAACATCTCTGTCACAAGAGAGCTGGCTTAAAACTTTGGCATCACTTTTTGGAGTCAAACTTTTTTTTCTGTTAGCAAAATATCTCATGAACCACTGGATGGATTTTAGTGAACCTATAAGTACGTAATCACTGGATGTACATCCACAGCTGTTTAACCATTAAAGTCCGTCTAATTTAAGTTCATCAAGACAAAAATAACTCAAACTCAGTCAACTTTTCAGATATCGAGCTAAAACCTAATGTGGTGGTACTCTAAGTTCTATCAGATCACTTGAGATCCTGTATGATTTTATTTTTAGCATGACATATCCTTATATTGAAACTCAGTGGCAGTGGGTCATATACATTCCTTATAAAAGGGGAACTTCACATTTTCTGAAAAGAGAAATACATTCATAAATACCGATCTAATTAAAGGACCTACAACAACAACATCACACACCACATTTGCATTATTTTCAACACCCATTTGTGTCCATTATTGCTCCTTTTACTGCTCATAATGACACTTTTCTTTCCAACTTGCTTTTCCACAGTGCAGACTTTCCAAACTCCATGACAAAAATGTAACATTTACAACCCCCTTAAGTTCAATTCCAGTCTGGAAAAGATAAGAAATAGAGGACAATAAAGAATAAAAAGGCCTCTATTGAACTATGTATGAATCATGCATGAACATCTATAACTCAGGACTGTACTGCTTGCATGCAACAGACTTCCAGAAAATGCATTTAATCTTTGCACCATTTCATAATATACATTTAGAGGATAAAAATAAATCAGATGAATCTTTTCTTATCTCATGCAAAATCATTAGCGGTGTTCTTTAATGTTCTTACAGGATATAAAATAGATATGATGTAATAAATAAAACATTACCCAGGTAGATACAGATGAGGTGATGTCCTTCTCTTTTGGTTCAGCTCTGATTTAAACTCCAGCTCTGACAGTAACAGTCTGCTCCCAGACACTGGCCTTGCCGTCTTCTCTTTTGCGTGGGCACGCGCTGACCTACTGGCATTTTGTACTTCAAATATCCTGGCTTTACCTGCTCTTCTGTCTAATTGTGTTTTGGTGTTTCTGTCTGTGAGCAGCGTCTGCTCAGTGGACTTTGCTGTGGTTTTCTCTGCAGCTGCTTCAGGCTCAGGCGGACTGGCCTCTCCTGAAGTTGCCTCCTGAGCTCTGGAGGTCTCTCTGTGAAAGCCTCTTTGTGTCGTTTCCGTCACAGGCAGAGCCCGCTGAGATGTGCCGTGTCCTTCCAGATGAACAGTTTTATCTGATGTCCTTTTGACCTTTTTTAACCCACTGTCATCAGCACTGGTACGGTCACGCTCTGATTTACTGGTGACTGGTGAAAGCTCCACTTTGAGGTTGATAACCTGCTGTGTCGCCCTCCCAGATGAAAAGCTCCATATTTTTTTCTCTGGTTTTCTGTCGCCGGTGTTTCCTACCATGAAATGATCTCTTTCCGTGAATGCAGAACGTACTTTATACATTTCCCCTGTATGATCCATCACACCTGCTCCACTTGTTGTTTTAGTAGTCCCACCTGACTTAGCACAGCCAATAGTCCTACAGCCGGTTTTATTAATAATCTCTGTAGGCGAGATCCCTGCAGGTGGCCCAGAATCAGTCACAGCTCTGATGATTGCTTGACTTATTGAGGTCTTTCCAAGCGACGTATGCTCCTTGTGTTCTGTTCTGTCTTGTTTTCCTGCTCGGGAAACGCTCTCAACTGGAGGATGTTTGGCTTCAACGGCACTCTTTGTTGTCAGAGCTGATTTGACATCTTTAAATGACGAGTACCTCATTCTTTCAACCACGGCAGATGTTTGGCCATGTGCCCTTCCAGCTCTGTGGGCCATTTTCAGAAAACCTGCTCTGACACCCGGCTCTACGTCTTTAATAGGACGTGATACTGCAGCCTTAGCAGGCCGGTCATGCTGGCTTGCTTCTGTAGCTTGTTGAAAAATCTCGTGCTCGGGCTGCTGAACACTCTGCGTTTCTATTGTTTTTGTTCTTTTCACAGTGGGGGTGAGTTTGATGGAAGTGGAAGTAGTGAGAAGGCCCTTCAGAGACAAAGGCTTAGTGTGACTATTGGACTGAGTTTTATACTCAACAACAGCCAGAGGTGACTTTTTAGAGACTGGTACTCTCTCACTAGTGGTGAGCAGCAGCTGATATCCTCCCATGGACACGTTAGTGCTGTTTATGTTAGAGGTTGTTACCATAGAAGTGTAATTATTGGTTGGTGTCTGGTCAACAATCTTCTGTGTATCTTCCTCGTTGCTACCTGCACTGTAGAGGTCATAGAGGTCCCTTTGACTGTTAGAAGCATGTTGTTTACTCCTGTTGGTTATTGTTGATATCAGAGCAGATCTGCGTGTTTCGTTTATTTTCTCTGGTTTTTTTTCCGACATCACCATATAGCTCACATTTTCCTCCTCTCCCCTATACCTTTTCTTACCAGCAGTTGCTAACACAGACTCAGCCTGGCCACTGCTGCTGTTTGCAGGTTTGTGGTCAAAGTTGGCTTGCGGTGATTTTTTCTCAGAGGCTTTGAATCCATAGGTAACAGGTGAACTGTCACCTCCAGATGTCCTGACATTTAGCGCCGGTGACATCTTTCTGGCAGGAAGCTGATCGATTTCTGCTGCAGGGCTCATTGGTGGCATTAGAGCCTGTAAAAATCCCTGCTTGTTATCATCAGCAGGAGTACGCACAGAGTCGGGATGAGACGTCTGCTCTGACAGCTTGAATGAGCAGCCTGAAGTCGTGTCAGAAGAAGAGGAGGGCCGACTTCTCCCAGCAGCAGACTGCCCCTCGTGGAGCTCTGACTGGCCCATGGAGACGCGGGCCACAGCTGACAAGGCCGCATCTGCACGCGGCTTTGTAGATGAGTCAAACATCTGCTGATGCCGAGCGGAATTCATTGATGGCGTAATGTATTCCGCTCTATCGCTCCCATTCGCCGTATGTAAAACCGTCCCGGCCCTCAAAACTGAAGTGTTAAATTTATGCCTGTGATCTGCGATGTTGTGAATAATTGATAGATTGAGAGAAGTATTTACTGTAAAGCGGGGCCGAGTTCTCTGAAATCCAGATGTGGTTGAGAGCATATTAGCTGATTTAGTTGCAATGCTCTGCTGCGTAGAATTACGTGGCTCCAAACCATCTCTAAATTTTGAAGTGCTTGTTGCAGAAGTTTTGGGTGTGGCAGACACAGAAAATACAACCTCCTTCTGAGAAACTGCTGCGCTAAGTGGCGACGTAGCTGCTCGATTTGGAGGTTGAGGCGTGTGGGTAGAGCGGTGCGCTGTGATCCCTGTGTATAATTCTTCAGGAGGATGTGTCCTTACTGATTGTGTTGGTCTTTGAGACCTCAGAGATAAGTGTGACGGTTGGTGATTGCTTGTCACTTTATAGGAAAATGACTTATTTGTGGTTTCCTCTTTTTGTGAAGTCTTTTCACTCAGATGAATGCCCTTGTGCTCCGCAGCTTTCAACTCTTTAATCAAACTGTGACAGGAAGGAAGGTTTTCAACAGTGTGCTCTTTGTTAACTTCTTTCCAATTTGTTGTATGTTCAAGGGGAACATTTGTCATGTCTTCTATCACAGTTTCCTTGTTACATTTCATGTCTTCCCTGCTTGATTGTTCTTTGCCCCCAGCCTCTGCCCCCTTCTCTTCTAAAGAGACTCTCTGCATTTCAGCTACCTCTGGAGTGAAAACCTCTGTATTTATTTTAGTCACGCCTTTTCTTTGGGCATCTCCCTCTTCTCTGACTTCGCCCTGTCTTGGATCTTTGTCTTGTCTCGAAGTTACATGCTCCTCTCTGCTTGTCTTGCCGGAGCGCTCTTCCATTTTTTCTGCCTCCCTGTCAGTGTTTCGATTTATTTCAGCTCCAGAGTTAATTATTTTTTTCACATTTGCACTCTCTGCCTTATCTAACCCTAACACTTCCCCTGTATTGTTTCCCAGCGTTTCATCCTCGGTGCTCCCCTCTTCCTCCTGCAACTTGAGCGTCTCCTCTGTCTTTTGAACTTCTCTGCTCAGGTTGCTCACAGTCTTAAGCACATTGTTGTTTTCTTTTTCTGCAGCCGTCATGACGACCTGTTCATTTTTCGACTCTACGTTGTGAGCGTCTTGTAAATCTGTGATTAAGCTGCTTTTATATTTAGTGAAAGACTCAGTGCTAGCACCAAAACCCCTCTGATGAATGGTTTTTGAAAGAGTCCTCGTCATTTTCTTAGTCCTTGGTAGTTTTGTAAGTGTTGAAACACTAGAACTAGAGCTAGAAGGAAAGTCCTTAACAGGTTGAACTGTTTTTGTGGTAAAAGTTGAGGTTTGTTGTTCTTTCATAACTATGTTCTTCAGTGTCCTTGGAGGATCAACAGAAGGCTGCTTAACAATTCTGTGTCCGTTCATAAAATCCTGAGAATCCTGCTTTTCTGTCACGTCTCTCTCAGTTACAGATGCAAGCTTAATTGTTGAATCCCTTGGTAACAAAGTCAATATTGGTTCTTTGGTCTGAGAGTTGAGTTCAGATGTTGTTTGGCTTTTTAGTACAGAGATGAAAGCATCATCGCTCGCTGTCAGAAAGTGAGGCTCCTGGATTTTGACTGCTGAAGCGGTTGGCCTGCGAAGGCTGGAGGATGCTGTTGCACCACAGGCTTCAATCACGCTTGTGCTTGCAGTTGGATGTGAAGCAGTGCTGTAAGTACGACCTTTAGGGAGAATTCTTTTACAACTGCTGTGGGGAGCTTCAGCAATAAAACCCATATTGCTCGCTGGCGCATTGCTGATGTCCTGGTTTTTCAGGTTGATAGAGCGGCTGTGGGAAGCATTTTTGTGGCTCCTACTGGAATTGATCGGTTTTGACTGAGGGTTCCAGTTGCTCAATATTTTACTAAACACCTCATGTTTACCTTTTTTTTCATCAGTATAGAGTGGCTCTGCTGTGGTTACGTTTAGTCCCTTTGTGACAGAAGTTAGGTTGTGCCTTTGTTGTTTTGTCAGAAGGGTTTTTGTTTCAGCAACAAACTGATAATCAAACCTAAAAGTTTCTGTATTTGACAATAATGTTTTATTTTGGGAATTACTCAGAAATGTATTATTCACTGTTTTATTGAAGGTGAAAGGAAGAAATCTTTGATTGTAAATGAGCTCTCCTCTTTCAGTGAAATTAGGTCTGGAGGTGTTTCGGTCCCTAATCTCTTTTCTCGGCATTTCTTTGTGTTCTCGGGACAACTGTTGATGCAAATTGTGTGATGAGGCTGTAAACTGATTAAGGTCTAAAGCAAACCCCTCTGCACCCTGAGAGTCTGAAGAGGCATGAGGTGACACGGAGAGCAGGGCTGCAGATTTCTCAGTGGACGCGGCTTTTCCATCTTTCAAGCAGGTCAAGCACACGTCTGTCATAACGTTTCCTCTCCTGGAATCTTCTGCTGGATCATTTTGGAGGATGGATTGTATTGTGCCCGACGGATACGCATTTCTTCCCAGGTTTGTAATACCCTTGCCTTGAGATCGTTTGTCTTCCGTGTCATTAAGCAGTGCAGCCGGGTTATCAATTACACGAGGATGAGATGCAGATAGGATTGGAACTCCCAGCCCTGCATCAGCAGATGTGAGAGTAACAGAGTTAGCATTTCTACGATTTTTGTCATCATGCAGAGCATGAAACCAAGGAGGGGCTTTCTCTGCAGCTGCAGACAAATGGACCTCTGGCTCAGAGGTATCATTCAACGCCGACTCCACTGCAGCTTGTGTAGATGACCAAACCTTTTCAGATTTAGATCTTAGTGGGACGTCTGATTCCCTGTGAGTTCTTGTAACTGATGGGTAAGGTTTTGATGATTTAAGAGTCTTCTGCACATTTTTGCCCGTGCTTTCTGAAGCAGCTTTCATGATTTGCATGCCCTCATCAGGTTGTGTTGATCTTGTGTCGAACAGAACGGCACGCGGAAACTCGGCAGTAGCTGTGTGTGGATGTGTAACCTCTGTAGGTATTGCTTCGGTGCCATGACCAATTGTGTTGTCCTGTTTTAAAAGCTCATACTTTGTGACAGCTGTGCCTTTTGTTTGTTCTGTGATGTTACTTTGAAAATCTTCTTTTTCTGCCCTGACTGAGAAGAAAAGACAAAAGCATGTCAATCATATTCCTTCTTCAAAGCCTTTTACAACTTGCAAACAACATAAATGGTAATTTAGGGGAAACAATTCTAAATATTTAACTTTTATAATGTAATCAAGACCAATAAATTATCAATATGTACAAATGTAATGTTTATAATAAAGCTGATCATTTTAAAGAACTCTGAAGCATTAGTTTGAAACAATTCTACAAGAATTTCATTACAGCTGTAACACTAGCTCAGTCTGCTGGTAGACATATGGTTTAATAACTGCCTGGGATCATGGTTATGTTTCCAGATTTTGCCAAAGGGAAATAATTTCAGTATTGTCCTTATAAATGTAATTGTCCTACTGCAACAATAACCGCTGGAGTGACAGTTTTATACAATATACAGTATAAATGCTGAGACACTGGAAGCAGCACAATGCAATCATAAGAGCTCAGCTACAGATTCTAATGGTTTCTTTATTCTCCAAATATCAGGGTCACAATGTTCAACTGCTTTTATATATAAGCTGGTACATGAGGTGATGCAATATAAAAAGCAGAAAAAACTTCTTGCATGTTTCTAAAAGTTTGTAAAAGTAAAATAAACTGACAGATCATTGATTTCTGATTAATTCAGCTGTGGCTCAAATAAAAACAAGGTCATGTTGTTTCCACCTGTCAATCTGCTACTGATGGACACAATAATAAATAAATAGTAAAGCACTTTCCTCATTAATGGTGAAAATTATAACAGACGCTTTATTGATTTAATTAATTTCTGTATCTAATTTCATGTTTCATCATGTTACATATTAGTGCAAATGAAGAGGATTGAAAACCTGCATCATTTAATCTGCTATATTAAACCAGCATAAATCATATAACAGCAAATGACATAACAGCAAGAACTTTTCTTATTAGTCAATACAAACATTTTAACCACTGGAAAAGTTTTATCCAACTTTTAAAATAGCTTAATGTTGTTTTTTGAATGTGAGTAAGAAAATATGGTTACCAGGGAAATGCTACATATATTTTTAACTGGGAAATTAAAGATAAAATACATCTAATAAAAATTCTTCTACTTAAGAAGGAAAAAATAAGCAATACCTCCGCTGTACTAAAGAAAAAACAACATAAACTTGTACATACCGAAAGGCAGGAAAAGGCCAAGAGCAAAACAGTCAATCCACCGCATTTCTGTTTAGTCTTGTTTGTATATTAGTAAGTGCTCCAACTGTTTCCTTCCACAGAGAATGAGGTTTGCAGATTTATCCAGATGGTGCCGTCACTTTCAGCGTGACTGTCCTCAGAACTTCATCATCACATGGATCAGATTTCTCAGTGGCCCTTCTTTATTCTAGTGACTAGAATCTAGTCTCATGTGGTCAACAAACATGTTAGAATTATGAACGAAAATCATGGACAAATGTACCGACAGCCCAAAGCTTAGTGAAAGTGTTGGTTTTCACATTTCAAGTTTGCTGCAACAGATCTTTGTGTAAAACGTTTCTATGATATACTGAAGTATAATTACATGCATTTCACAAGTTTCAAGGATTTTTATTGACAATTGCATCAGGTTTATGTAAAAAGTCAGTATTGTTTTAATCAATTGCAGTCTCACCTGGCAGCCCATGAAATATATGAAGAGTTTCAGCCTGGAATCAAACCACACCACAGTCCTGAGACAGCTAACTAAAGACATGGGGCCTCATTTATAAAGCTTGCTTGCATACAACACAAGGTCTGAAAGTTGCATAAGTCACTTTCTATACACTCTGACCCTGGCGTAAGCACATTTTGGAGACAGGGAAATAGGCAGCGCAGCCAGTGAGATGGCAAAATGGTGAATTTCAGCTACATTTTCAGACTCGTAGACCCTCAGCACACAACCAACAGTCAGCCCCCCAGCCCCGTCTCTGAACGGGAAAAAAATGAGAATCTGAACAAAAATATGTTGCATTTAAGAGTTATTTAACAGTAAGTTCATGCATCTTCAAATAATATAGCAACTGCACTTTATTGTTGCATTCATTTTGATAAGGTGTGTATTAAGTAATGTGATTACTGAGTAGACATAGAAACACTGCAGTGTACAGAGTGCGTAATGCTTCACAATGGATGCTCTGGCACTCTTTGAAGATTATGCCATTTTGGAAGAATTTGATAAATATATCGCCTCGCCTCGCCTCGCCTTCTTCCGCTTATCCGGGTCCGGGTCGCGGGGGCAGCATTCCAAGTCGGGCAGCCCAGGCCACCTTCTCCCCGGCCAAGTCCACCAGCTCCTCAGCTGGGACGCCCAGGCGTTCCCAGGCCAAACTGAAGATGTATTTCCTCCAGCTTGTCCTGGGTCGACCTGGGGGCCTCCTGCCGGCAGGACATGCCCAGAACACCTCCCGAGGGAGGCGTCCAGGAGGCATCCTTACCAGATGCCCGAACCACCTCAACTGGCTCCTTTCGATATGGAGGAGCAGCGACTCTACTCCGAGTCTCTCCCGGATGTCCGAGCTTCTTACCCTATCCCTAAGGCTGAGCCCGGCCACCCTGCGGAGAAAACTCATTTCGGCCGCTTGTATCCGCGATCTCGTTCTTTCGGTCACTACCCAAAGCTCATGACCATAGGTGAGGATTGGGACGTAGACCGACCGGTAAATCGAGAGCCTTGCTTTCTGGCTCAGCTCTCTCTCTACCACCACAGACCGGTTCAGCGTCCGCATCACTGCAGACGCTGCCCCAATCCGCCTGTCGATCTCCCGCTCCCTCCTTCCCTCACTCGTGAACAAGACCCCGAGATACTTGAACTCCTTCACTTGAGGCAGGACCTCTCTCCCGACCCGGAGTTGGCAATCCACCTTTTTCCGGTCGAGAACCATGGCCTCAGATTTGGAGGTGCTGATCCTCATCCCAGCCGCTTCACACTCGGCTGCGAACCTCCCCAGCAAGAGCTGAAGGTCAGAGCTCGATGAAGCTAGGAGGACCACATCATCCGCAAAAAGCAGAGACGCGATTCTCCTGTCACCAAACTCCACCCCCTCCACACCACGGCTGCGCCTAGAAATCCTGTCCATAAAGGTTATGAACAGGACCGGTGACAAAGGGCAGCCCTGGCGGAGTCCAACCCTCACTGGGAACAGGTCCGACTTACTGCCGGCTATGCGGACCAGACTCACACTCCTCTGGTACAGGGACTGAATGGCCCTTAACAAAAGACCATCAACCCCATACTCCTGGAGCGCCCCCCACAGGGTGCCCCTGGGGACACGGTCATAAGCCTTCTCCAAATCCACAAAACACATGTGGATTGGTTGGGCAAACTCCCATGACCCCTCCATCACCCTAGCGAGGGTAAAGAGCTGGTCCACAGTTCCACGACCAGGACGAAAACCACATTGCTCCTCTTCAATCCGAGATTCAACCATCGACCGGAACCTCTTCTCCAGTACCCTGGAGTAGACCTTTCCAGGGAGGCTGAGGAGTGTGATCCCCCTATAGTTGGAACACACCCTCTGGTCCCCCTTCTTAAAAATGGGAACCACCACCCCGGTCTGCCACTCCACAGGAACTGCCCCCGATGACCACGCAATGTTGCAGAGACGTGTCAGCCACGACAGACCTACAACATCCATCGCCTTGAGATACCCAGGTCGGATCTCATCCACCCCTGGGGCTCCGCCGCTGCGTAGTTGTTTGACTACCTCAGCGACTTCTGCCCCAGAGATTGGACAGTCCGTCCCCAGGTCTCCCAGCTCTGGTTCCTCCTCGGAATGCGCGTCGGTGGGATTGAGGAGCTCCTCAAAGTATTCCTTCCACTGTCCGACTATAGCCCCAGTTGACGTCAGCAGCTCCCCGTCCCCACTGTAAACAGTGTGAGCGAGTTGCTGCCTTCCTCCCCTGAGGCGCCGGATGGTTTGCCAGAACCTCTTTGGAGCCGACCGATAGTCTTTTTCCATGGCCTCGCCAAACTCCTCCCACGCCCGAGATTTTGCCTCGGCAACTGCCACTGCTGCACTTCGCTTGGCCCGCCGGTACCTGTCTGCTGCCTCTGGAGACCCACAGACCAGCCACGCCCTGTAGGCCTCCTTCTTCAGCCTGACGGCTCCCCTAACCTCTGGTGTCCACCAGCGGGTACGGGGGTTACCGCCACGACTGGCACCGGCTACCTTGCGACCACAGCTAGCAACAGCCGCCTCAACAATCGCAGAGCGGAACAAGGCCCATTCGGACTCAATGTCCCCCACTGCTCTCGGGACGCGGTCGAAGCTCTGCCGGAGGTGGGAGTTGAAGACCATCTTGACAGGCTCTTCTGCCAGGCGTTCCCAGCAGACCCTCACTATGCGCTTGGGTCTACCAGGTCTGCGCGGCATCTTCCCCTGCCATCTGATCCAACTCACCACCAGGTGGTGATCAGTTGACAGCTCCGCTCCTCTCTTCACCCGAGTGTCCAAAACATACGGTCTCAGGTCAGATGATACAACTATAAAGTCAATCATCGACCTGTAACCTAGGCTGCCCTGGTACCAGGTGGCTTATGTTCGAACATGGTGTTCGTTATGGCCAAACTGCGACTTGCACAGAAGTCCAATAACAGAACACCACTCGGATTCAGATTGGGCGGGCCGTTCCTCCCAATCACGCCCCTCCAGGTCACGCTGTCATTGCCCACGTGAGCGTTGAAGTCCCCCAGCAGGACTATGGAGTCCCCAGTAGGAGCGCTATCCAGCACTCGTCCCAGAGACTCCAAAAAGGGTGGGTACTCTGAACTGCTATTTGGTGCATAAGCACAAACAACAGACAGGACCCGTTCCCCAACCCGAAGGCGTAGGGAAGCTGCCCTTTCGTCCCCCGGGGTAAACCCCAACGTACAGGCAGAGAGTCTTGGGGCTAACAGAAAGCCCACCCCAGCCCTCCGCCTCTCACCCGGAACAACTCCAGCAAAGAAAAGTGTCCAACCCCTCTCCAGGACTCGGGTTCCAGAGCCAACGCTATGTGTTGAGGTGAGCCCGACTATATCTAGCCGGTATCGCTCAGCCTCTTCCACAAGCTCCAGCTCCTTCCCCGCCAGAGAGGTGACGTTCCATGTCCCGATAGCCAGTTTTCCCATCCGGGGATCGGATCGCCAAAGCTCCCGCCTCGATCTGCCACCCGATCCACAATGCACCGGACCCTTCACTCTCCTCCTGCAGGTGGTGGGCCCACAGTTGGATGAGCCCATGTCTCCGGTTCGGGCTGGGCCCGGCCGGGCCCCATGGGCGAAAGCCCGGCCACCAGGCGCTCGTCCATGGGCCCCAACCCCAGGCCTGGCTCCAGGGTGAGACCCCGGTAACCCTCCGGGCCGGGTACTCAGACTCTTAGATTGCTTCTCCATGAAGGGTCTTCTGAACCGTTCTTTGTCACACCCCTCCCCTAGGACCAATTTGCCATGGGTGACCCTACCAGGGGCACAAGTGCCCCAGACAACATAGCTCCTAGGATCGTTAGGGCACTCAAACTCCTCCACCACGATAAGGTGACGGTTCAAGGAGGAGTTGATAAATATATAAATAAATAAATTTGATAAACAAGTAACCTATATTGTTAAACATTTTTACCAGTTAAAAATAATTGCTAAGGTGAAAGGTTATCTCTAGGGATGCACCAATACTGATACCAGTATTGGTATTGGGCTGATACCGATACCAATACCATGTATTTGTACTCGTTAAAGTTAACCCATACCAATGTAATTGCTTCGACTGCGGTCAGAAGAAGGCTTCACTGCCTTGTCAGTTTTGTTGTAGTTTTCTAGATTGGTGCTTAGGGGGAGCTGTTGAGCTAAATAGGAACAGTGTGGTTAGAGTGGGAAACTATGCAATCATTTCACAGAAAATGTTTCTTTTTCACATAAATTTTATGTTCATTATTTTGTGATCATTTTTCTTAATATTTTATTTTTTATCTAATTCACCCTCATTTGACAAGCAGAGAAGAAAATAAAACCTGTCTTCCAATTCATTGCATTGTTTTTGTGCAGTAGAAGTATCGGTATCGGTACTCGGTATTGGCAAGTATTCAAATCCAAGTACTGGTATTGTATTGGTTTGAAAAAAGTGGTATCGCTGCATCCCTAGTTATCACCCCTGACAAAGTGTTCCATGCCGTTATACCTGATTTCCTGCAATTCTTTATACTTTGGCATTGATCAATATCTGCAGCTAGTTCAAAATGCTGCAGCCCACATTTTCGCTGGAAAATATAATCATATAACACCCATCTTGGCCTCACTTCACTGGCTCCCAGTTCATTTTAGAATTTATTTTAAAATCCTGCTGTTTGTTTTAAAAACTCCTAACAGGCTGGGAGCTCATCTGACCTTCTGCACGTATGCTCCAGCCAGGACACTCCTGGTGACAGAAAGGTGAAAGGTGACAGAGTGTTTAGGGTGGCTGACCCTGGCTCTGGAACAGCCGACCAGGTCATAGATCTCCTTAAACTCTGGGCATTTTAAAATCTCAGACCCACTTTTACCTCTTGGCTTTTAATTGTGGCTAAGTCGGACATCTACAGTGGTAGTTTTTATAGTTGTTTTAATATGTATGGATTGATTTTAATTTCTTTTTATTGATCTATATTTTATCAGGGTTTTATATTTAATCTAATCTGTAAAGCACTTTAGTCAACTTTATGGTTTTATTGTGCTCTATAAATAAAAACTGAGTCGAGTTGACAGTTGAGTATTTTTACTGTTGGTCATTCTTTTACCAGACCTCTACAAATCACCCTGGCTCACTGTCAATCAACTTCTGGGCCAAATCCTGATGAGAGCAGCCCATTCTGTCAGAATACTTCTTTGACCACCAGCAGCTTGAGGATCTGCCACAAATTCAAAATGAGATTAACCCTTTAGAACCTGAACTATGAAATCATTTTAGTTTTTAAAACTGAACTTTACTATTAATAAACAACTATGTAACACTCAGTTTTTAATTGTGTAATTATATAGCAATATAACAGTAATAAAATGGGCTTTTTCAATCTGTAGATCCTCCACCAGAGCAGGTTACTGATTAAAGTACTAGTCCTAATACTCCATGTGGTCACTTTAAAGCCAGAAGTGATTTGTGTCATGACTGGGGTAGTGCAGGACCCAAATGCAGAGGACAGAGGCAGGAACAGGTGAGGTTGAACACAAAACAGCTTTATTGCTGGCAGGACTCAGGAGACACAGGACAGATGAGGCTGGTGATACAACACAAGGAACCGACAGGGAGTGACTGACTAAACAGCATGTATAGAGAGGGAGCTAATCAAGGAGACGAGACACACCTGGAGGGGATTAGTGCAGGACACAGGAGGAGGGACACAGGCACAAATTGGACACCAGGGGGCAGAACATGACAAGCTGATGCTATTTAGTGACACTAGTCCATGAGGGGTTAAGGTCTAGTTTCCTGAACTTTATTTTTAATCATGCTAGAATAATTAAAATGTTTATTTTTTAGGAGATATAAGAAAATACTTTATTTTCAGTTTTAATAAAATATGTGAATTATTATTTAGAGCAATTCTCTGCTCTCTTAATTAATATTTATGGCTGAGACCAAGATTTGCACTGAATAATTAGTCAATTATGCATCTATGAAAAAAAAAAAGCTAATTTGATAAATAAACACAGGGCAGTGAATAATTTATTTGATTTGTTTCTCATTTCAAATAAAATTAAGTTTGTTTTATCTAATTATTGTTAATTGTTAATTATTGTTAATAATACTTCTCAAACTATTCTTTTCTGCTTCAAAAACTAAACTGTATTCTGTCAAAATATTGATATTTGTTTTATATTGAAAAATATTTTCTTAAATAAAAAAAAGCTCAGCCTTCTTCTACCAAATAGGTAAACCTCACTGCTGCAGCTGAATGTGTTAATTATAATTACTTTTGCAAACCCACAAGGGCATTAAAAACAGGAACAGCCAAGAACATTGCTAATAGATGTGACCTTGTTAAAGCAGATGAAACAATTAGAGCATCATAATATTCAGACCAAATAAATATTTAATTCCTCCCAAGTCAAACTGCACTGAAAAAAGAGAACATTGGTCTAACCTAAAAAAACAGGGGTCTAACTTTAAAAAATGGATGTAATCGGTCACAAGTAATTTAATTAGGTTTATCCAAGTTAATCTTTTTAGTTTACTTTGAACAAACTTAATAACTTTGAAAGAACGTGATTTAATTACATGTGACCGATTACATCAATTTTTTTACGTTAGACCCCCATTTTCTTTTTTCAGTGTGGGTCTTAAAAAAAAGACGAGACCTAAACCAAGTAAAGAAATGACAAATAAAACGAGAGTTCATTTACTGATTGGCTTTTTCCAAAAGAAACAAATAGGACTACTAGAGTATTCTAAGCTGCTAAAAGGAACAAATAATATCAATGTCAAACATCTCAAAGCATGATACCGGTCTAAGACTTGAGCATGGTGCAGGAGTGCAGGATCTCAAGGCCGTGTAGTTCCCGAAGTTTGTGTACATGTCTGAAAATAAAAAAGGAGAACGTTTTTTAAAATCAAATATTTGGACAGTATTTCAGTAAGTTGTCACTATATTGAGACTCATGTGTGACCTTGGAAGCAAAACACCCTGAACGAAGTCAGAGCTTTTCACCCTGAAACTACCTGCAAGTCCTTTAGTCGAGACTCTTATATCAGATTAAAGCTTTTATTACAAAATGACACATATTTGTGCTTGGTGGTGACTCTTCTAACATTCTAAACCATCTGATCAAGCAGACTGTCCCTGAACCTCAGAGTCAATGCATTTGACTGAATGAACATAACATGAAGAGAAAACTGTTTTTTTTTTTGTATTCCAGAGGGATGTTGCAGGAGGAGGTCAATGTCTAAGCAATGCAGCAAGCAGAGAGGCCACTTCACTTAGAAGTTTGCTAATTCAATAACTAATAACTGACTTGACAGAAAGTCTTCATTTCAGCCAGCCCACTTCTTCAGATTTCCATTTTTCAGATTACTGAATCACATTCATTACAATTCTGCTGGAGAGATGCTCTGGAGGCACTTGGAGCTTCACCGTCCTCAAACATCACAAACATTCAAACCTGTTTTCCTCAAAAAGACCCTAATAACCCATAAATGTGAATCTGAATGAAAATCAAACGCATACACGATGAAAGCCAAATGAAAAGAAACATAATCAAACATGTTGTCTTTCCTCTGAGTTGTAAGTATGCCTGACCTTATCTGGGAGATCGGGGGTGCGCTGAATACAAATGAACATCTGGAGAGCAACTGTTATTTTCTAAACAAGGAAAATGTGACAAAAGGATTGAGACCGTTTTGTCATGCAAGGCAGGTTTCTTTTGAAGTTATAGATGGGAGCGCTTATTGCCAGTGTGCAAATTTCACAGTTTAAAAGCAGCTAAACACTAATTTTAGGGAAGTCAAACTGCTCTCTAAAGAATTCATCTAAAACATGTTAGACTGGCCAACCTCTACATGAGGTGAATCATGGGTGGCTATTAGATGAGCAGAGCAACCATCAAATATTATCAGCGTGCTATTGACCTCTACTGTTTACTGATATACAAAGAAGCCCTTGAAATAATGCTTGTTTTATGTAAATCTAATGAAAACTTGATCATATTTAGAGATTCAAGGCTAACTTGGAATGAGATTATCATACAGATCTCTTTTATTCCACATTATTTACAACAAATCGTTATTTATGTTGAATACTGAAAAGGGAGGAAGTTTAAAAAACAACAAAACATTGTTCACTTGAATTGCTCTGAAAATTGAGGCTTTTACACTACATTACCTTTGCATCAGATAGTGAGTTCTAATAATGACTCCTTACATTTTAACTGCACTTTGTCTGCAACCTCAAGAAACACAGACTAGTTAGCCATGAGTTGACAAAGTGTTGACATTTTTGACCTTTGACAATGTCTCTTTCTGAGTTAGAGTTACCTGAACTCAGTGTCTGATCACAAAGAATCACTGACATTCTAATTATAACGGATGTTTCACTTGAGGACCTTGTCTGCCTGGGCTGGGCTGGGCTTTTGAGGAAGTTTCCAAAAAAGTCTCTAAACATTTGTGGGGGTTCTCAATTTCATATTGAGTTGCAAGGCCTTGATATATACATTTTGAAAATGTTTAGAAATTTTGCAAAATTGTCACAGAGTGCATCTGGAAGTCAACTGCTTCTAAATGTAGGTTCCATAAGTCAGAAAGTGCTAAAAATGAGAGAAAATGTTAGGATGGATGGGCAACCAAACTACAGATAAAAGGACAGCGTTAGGCACTTTGTGACTAAACTGCAAAATGACACACTGTACGTTCTTGCACTTTTGTCTCCAAAGTTGAAAAATGCTGTAGTTCTGTGAGTAACATTTTTTTTAACCCTGACTGTCATTATACATATTAAACAGACATTTCGCCTGTTGCCTGAATAAACCCCAGACCAATCATCAAACTGTGTGATTTGTAGATGTGTTGACATGTGATGCAGACACAGTGAAGGAAACAGAGCCAGGAGAGACTAATTACAAATCTGATGCAGAGGTCATAATTGGTCTCCCTCCCCCTCTTTAAATGCAGCAGCGTGCTGGGACCAGGTGGAGAGTAAATCAAAGCTGCAACTGCCAACCCGCTGTGCTGCTGACCACTAGTTCATAATTGTTTGTACTTGTGCAACAGAGTGTAATAATTCATTACATTTGTTTACATATCATGTGGGATGTTGTAGTTTGACTATGAAACATAGAAACAATTTAAACACTTGTGCTGAAAATTTGCAGCATTTGTTTTTTAAAACACTGATTTGTTTGCATTTAATGGTAAAAGGAAATTGTTCAGTTGTTTTGAGAGTGTAACATATTAAAATGCATGCATGCAAGGCACATGTTAATTAATGTGCATGTAAAATGTAATCAAAATGTGATTTCAAATTGCAAGCCCAAAGTTCTAATTTTGGACACACGCAGACAAACGCTGATTAGTCTGAATTGAAATAAACTAGATTTAACAGGTACTATAAATGATTCTTGTATTTAGATTATACAAATCTTTAGACCAAACTTTTTATTTTGCTTCATATTCAACAGTTTGAACCTAAGCTGTAAAATCACATCTAGCCATGGTTCCTTTTGTCAAGTTAATTTATGCTCAAGACAAGTAGAATGTAATTAACAACGAATAAATGTGAGAGGGCACCTGGGCTCAGATCGACACACTTTCCCAAGAGCTATCGCTGCGTTTTGCTGCACAGCTGTCTTCTTAGCATCCCCTGCAGCGAGCCTTAGCAGTAGCAGCACAATATCAGTGCCCAGCAGGCGGGTGGCGACTCCTTCCAGTTCAACGCAATGGGCCAAGCAGAGCGCTGCGTTTCCTGAAATCATCTCATCACAGCTGGTCCTCAGCAAACTACACAGAATGGACAGTTCTGTATGGAATAGATACAAAAGTGAAGTGAATGCACATTAATATATGTGAAAATACTCACAAATAGATATAGATTTGAATCTACACACGTGTTCCCATAAATGCTCCTACACTTTATTTAAATTCCATATCAGAAGTCAATGCTCAGTAGTATTCACTGACTAATGAAGGAGCTTGTTAATCCGAACGTGTCAATCATGTCTTACTTTTATCAGACTTCACCAGCTCTCCCCGTGCCAAGTCACTGGCTGCAGTGCAAACTGTCAATGTCTTAATGGCGTACTTAGTGGCTGTCTGACCTTTTCCCTGGGCAAGCAAGCAAAAAATATAAACATGATTTGAAACAAGCAGGATGCTTTCTCTTTGACTTTTTACTTTTGGTCAAAACTCAAAGGTCATGAAGAAAAAAATTAAGTTTCTTTGGTAAACATGTTTTCACCTTAGCTTGATTGATTCATTCATCTATAGAAAGCCTTGTTTAAAATAGATTTGACTAAAACTGCATAGTAGGTGTTAAGAGCAGCATTAGACAGGCTAACGTGTCAGTAAAAATTAGCAGCATACGGACCTTCAGCAGCCAGTACATCGTCTGAGCTACTTTCTTTTGAGCAACATGCTGAACAGCTTCAGAGGACTGAGGAAGGACGGTGCTCAGAACACCTGTGGCCCTCTGGAGGATAAAAAGAAGGGTGTTGGTTTTGGAGAAGGAGCCAACAGAAGAGGAGAAAAGAGAGCAAGGGAAAAGTAACACAGAGGAATAAACAAGACAGAAAAAATATGAGTTACAGAACAGACAAAACTACCACTGAGAAAAGAGCAGCCTTATGAGGCACAGCAAACCACACAGTACAGTGTGAACTTCCATTTTAAAGAGATGGTCTGGTACTTTTTCAATGGAGAAAAAAGTTACTAAAATAATTTGTATTCATTTTGCAATTTGTGCTTCAAGTTTAGCAACAAAGGCTGCATGGTGGCGCAGTTGGTTAGCACTGTTGCCTCGCAGCAAGGAGGTCGTGGGTTCGCGTCCCGGCTCTGCGGCCTCTCTGCGTGGAGTTTGCATGTTCTCCCCGTGCATGTGTGGGTTTTCTCCGGGTACTCTGGTTTCCTCCCACAGTCCAAAGACATGACTGTCAGGCTATTTGGGCTGGTAAATTGTCCTTAGGTGTGAGTGGGTGTGTGGTTGTTTGTCTCGTTCGTCTCTGTGTGGCCCTGCAATGGACTGGCGACCCGTCCAGGGTGTCCCCCGCCTCTCGCCCCTTGACCGCTGGAGATAGGCACCAGCTGCCCCGCGACCCTCTGTGGAGGAATAAGCGGCTACAGAAAATGGATGGATGGAAGTTTAGCAACAACAAAAAAACCAAACAAACAAAAAAAAACTGTTTTGCTCAAATGATTAATATCAAATATCCAGCAGTTTAGGATAAATGAACTTATGCCTTTGGAGGTTAAAAAAGATTGAAAACAAATTGAGTGCATTAAGTACATTATTTCAGTGGATAAATTCACTTAATACAACCGGCATAATAGAAGCAATCAGGTGCAAATTACACATAGAATTGTTGGTCATTTTCTAATTTTATGGACAATCTAAAAAAGTTTCCAATACAATGAACGTCCAGATCACAGCTTCGATGAGGTGTGTCACATTTATTAATATAATAAAAAGTCATCCATACGTTCTTAGGACAATAAATCTATCTATCAGACAGTAATCAGCTCCTCCCACAGGCCCTGTAGGGTTAATGCATCTTTAGAGCGTTAACTCAATGTTTTAGAATGAGCCTGTAGTTCCAACACTCCTTATCTCTGACATGCACGCATGCATTTTAGTCTCCTCTCAACAAAGCTATCTCCTTATTATACACAGGGAAAAAATAACAGAATAGGACTTTTTAATTAACCTTCATGATGCATCAAAGAGTAAAGAATGTAAATGAAGAGTGTGTATAGTGAGGTAAAGGTGAAAATATGAAACATTCTTATAATAATGCATCAGTTTTATATAGTGCTTTTCAGGTCACTCAAAGACGCTTTACAGAGTTGCATTATTCATTCACACAGTCATTCTCACCGGTGGTGGTAAACTACGACAGACGTCTGTAGCCACAGCTGCCCTGGGGCAGACTGACAGAAGCGAGGCTGCCATTCTGCGCCATCGGCCCTTCTGACCACCACCAACATTCACACACAGTCACACAGGTAAGGTGGGTGAAGTGTCTTGCCCAAGGACACAACGACAATCTAACCCAGCCAGAGCTGGGGATCGAACTGGTGACCCTCCGGTTACCAGACCGGCCACTCTCCCAACTGAGCTAGTGCCGCCCCACATTCTTCCTTTGTTGCCCATTCACATTTTATCCTGTTCAGGGTTGCAGGAGAGACAGAGCCCACTGCTGTTATTGTTTGAAAAACAAACCAAAAAGCAGGAAAAAAATCATTATGATCTGTGAAATTCTTCCAGACGTTTCTGACTTATTAAGAAACTCCAGGCTAAGATATAAAAACTCCTATTTTCAACTGAATATTTGACTATAGCAACCACATATATTATGCATTAGGCTTAAAATCCTCTAAATGTTGAAAAATAGTGCTTATGTAAATGTTCCTCACAGTTATGGTTCCTCCATCAGCATTTTCCAGCAGGTTCAGGCAGCAGTCACAGAGTGAAACAGCATGCTCCTTTAAGAAAGGAAAAGTGGCCGGGTTAATTTTCACCACCGCACATTACACTCAGTGAGATTCCAGTCCACTGGCTTCCAGCACAGACAAACACATTTACCACATCCTTGTCTAAGATGTATCAACATCACCTGCAGGAAAACCTTTATTGTCATAACAACACTTAATATATTGAAGCATAACCACCCGACTTACCTGAATGGCTCTAGAGGCGATTGCTGAAAGAGTGATGATCAAGCCAAGCAAACCGTAAAGGGTCTCTTTATACTCAGATGCATTGCACTGCCTCTGCAGAGAAAGGCACTGTATTCTCAAATGACTTCAAAACAGACGTGTTAACACTTCACTGAGGTGTTAGATTCTTCGTTTGCATCTGAGCTCGACACATTGCACAGCAATTTACACTTCTCCAAAGAAGATGACTGGTCTACTTACGACTGCAATGAGAAAAGCTTCCCAACATTCTTGATCACGAGCAAGGTTTTGGCGGATGACATCATCTCGAGCCAAACAGCTGAGAGTCGATATCAGTGAAGAAAGGACATCCTGATTAAATGTGCTGATATTTCGCTACAAAATGAAGCCAAAACATGATTTTTTATTTGCCCCCAAAACACAAAATGTTCATATAGATTTTTTTTTGTACATAAATTCTCACCAGTATTTTTGTAAATGGCACGGTGACAGAAGCTGTTAACACATCTCTTAGGTGAAGACAAAACCTACAAGAAAAACAACAACACAGCAGATAAAATTACACTAATATCCTAGCCTTATTCTAAGAGGACAGCATTACATTATTATTTATGTTAATGATTCAAACTCACATGGCCTGTTACGTTTGTAATCATTTAAATCCTACATTATTTCCACGTTTCACACAATCACTACTTGTATTTTTTTTCCTCACTCTAAAGTGTGTATTCTTATTTCTGCAGCCAGTCCGTTTTAAATTGAACGGGAATTGGAAAACTGACTTCAAGTAATGTTTACTTCTTGTATTTTTTCTGGATGAAAAGCTGCAACACTACAAATAGGAATGCTTTTTAAAGAAGATGATAATGACGGCGTGTGTGATGCAAAAAGCCTGATGCAACAGAACGGTCAGTTTGTATGCATGCTGCAAAACATGATTAGCATATCATTCAAAACTGATGTGATACAAGATAAAATCAGACAATTTGCTTTGCATCAAGCTCCCCTATTTATAGTAATGTCTTAATTAGGGTAATACTGAAATATTGAAATGTATATAAACTTGCCTTATGTCAACAGTACCGTTCAAATAATGACTGAATAATTACCACTAAGACATACATTTTACTTACTTTTCTCACAATGAAAATGCCTCAGTATGGAGAAACATCTGATTTAAATATTCACAACTCAGCAGGAAGCAAGTAAGCAAGTAAAGAACTTCAATACCAAGAAATAAAAACTCAGGAAAATGTTGAACTGTTTCCAAATTGTAGAAATGTTTATTCCATCAAACACTACATTTAATAAATACACTTCCTAAATATAAATAATGCCAGCATCACACAGAAGAACAGAATGTAATCTCATGTTTCATTCAGTCCACTTTAAAGGCAGAGAGTGACAGATGTTCTTTCATCGTGCCTACATCTATAATGTGATCTATGCCGAGTATACGTATATAGTGTACTATACAAAATAAATGCAGGTGTCCAAACCTTTATGCATTTTATAAATGTTTCACTCAGATTCCTGTGGTTTAGAGTCAGTGTGCACCACTTATGTGTGATTTTTTTTTCACCAAATAGAAAAACATCAGTGAAAGCCCAACTCTGACCCAGCACAGCTTCTATAATAAAGAGGAAATCTCTATAGGACACGCTGCATTTATAACACTCTTTGAGCTACAGAGAAGGAAAATTGATCCACCCATTTCAATGCTTGACACCTCAACTTATTTCCTGCTGTGTTTGAGAGTCTGAGATGTCTTTTCATGTCTATTTTCAGGAGGCGCCAAAGAGGGGAAACAAGTTGAGAATGGCCTCTGTCTTTGTGTGACATTAACACCCGGATAGCGCATGTTGATTTATTAAAGATGCCACACACTGTTTCTCCAGGGACCTCTCCTGGTGTGGCTTTTAATATATAGAGAGATAATGTATCAAAAGAATGAAGGCTTTCTCGTTTTCTTAATTCTGCAAGAATCCTTATCCTTAAAGAGCATGCATTTAGTGTGAAATTAATCCAAGAGGATGTTGTTTGGCTGTGCAGCATTATTACCTGTCTTCTGCTGCAAAGTTCTCCAGAATGTAGACTGCTGTGTTCCCCTGCTGCTGCTTTGGTTCTGAGATGCACACCATGAGGTTCCTCACTAACCTTTAGAGATAAGGATGGAGAGAAATACCAGTGAAATCAAACAGAGAGAAAGTCAAAACAGAATATCTATGCAACAGCTTCCTAATTAATGCTGTCTGAGTGTTTTTGTAGTGAGCATTTATCTCCATAAATACCCTGTTTAGACAAGAGTTTAACCAATTTGTTCTTGTTTTCTAATCTAATCAGCTGAGAAAGTACAGGTGATAAAAGTCTATGCAACCTGTCAACTAATATAAGATTATGTTCTGACTATGTGGACAATAAATGCTGTGGTTCACATTGCAGTCAGTTATTTCTGCTGTAAAAATAAAGAAATGTCTTACATGGGTAAATCTAGGCAGTCAATGGCCACACGCCGGCCATGTGGCGTCTTTGAGTATAAACACAGTAATGCCAGGAACTCATTTCCAACTGCAGCGTTCTCTGATGTTACCAACTGAACAACAGTCTGTCTGCTGAGTGGACATGTCATCAACGTTTTCTGGTTTTCATCTAAAACCAAGAAAGAGAGAAACCAATTATGTATAATAAAGAAGGAGTTGGACACAGGAGGTACACGGTTATCTTCTCAGGGATTAATCTATTATTATTTTAAAACAAACTCAATAAAAACATGCCATTATTCTTGTGTTGATAACTTGTTTACAAAAAATAAATATACACTAGCTGGAAAAAAAAAAGGCATAAATTCAAATGAGAGAAATTTTGATTTATTTAACTTTTCTCAATTTTCTGATTTATCACTGTGGTTAAAAAAAACAGATGCATAAACAATAAATTATCTGCTCACCATTTTCATTGCAAATAAGTCTCCAAAATTTCAAGACAGAAACACACAACTCCTTGTTGTCCTGATCATCTGTTTCCAGCAGCAAACAGCTGTGGAGGAAACAAATTCAAAGAATGTGGTCTGCATGGAAATGGTGTCAATCAGCATACCTCACAAAACAAAGGGTGGGAACTACATCCAAAGTGCAACTTCAAAAAGTTACACATATTCTAAATATTTATGGTCAAAATGTTTAAAGGCATACTTTACAACTTTTTCATATTTTTAAATCTTGTACTTGAGCCAGTATGTGCTAATATGACCATTTGCAGGGTTAATGAATAGTCACTTAGCCCCATCTGGTGCTTAGATCCAGAATACCACGTTTGCAACTTCTCATTCTCCGGTCCGGTGCCCCGTAAGTCTCACAAAGTCACGTATCTTGCGAGGATTAGGCTAACCCAAACCCAGCAGTGATTTAAAACGGACACCAGGAGGTGCCAAAACAAGCAAAACTGCATAGTATGCCTTTAAATAAATATATCAAAGAGGATAGTTTAATCAAAATGGTCTGAAATGGATAAACAACTGCAGCTGTATTTCAGAAAGTAGGAAATCTATTAAAAACACATGAAGTTTAAATGACTAGTTTTTAAAACTCAAAAAGTGACGAAATGCAGATGCATTTTTGAGCATACAGTTTAAAGCTAAAATGACAATTTTCCTGTACACTTGAAATTTTAATGAAGAAATTAGACTTTTTAGAGTGCATTTACTCTAAAACAACCTTCATACTGAGACCAGGACGGGCGACATAGACAAGGACTTTGTTGTAATGTGTGCTGCATTGCTTTTGTTTACGTCTTTAACATCAGCAACCTTTCTGGCTATTTTTATTGAGCTTAAGCTGCACATTCTCTCCACTCTTGACAGTACTGTACTTCCCAGAGACTGCGCTTCTACTTGATTCATGACAGCGCTATTAATGACAACATGGAAAGCATGTGACAAGTTAATAATATCCTTAGTGATCTGACATGAGGGAGGACAAATTTTTATCTTGTCCAAAACACTCCCACTTTCCTAGGACAAAACACGGGGTCATTGCTCACCGCAGCACTCAACTCTATCGCCAGCGTGATCATCTTTTATTTTTTGGGCTATTACACAAACAGCTGGACAGAAAGAGAGCGAGGTGGTGGTGGGGGGCAGTGAATGATCTCTCTAGTTTAGGCCATCATTGTCTCTGTATGCCCCTGTCTCAAGGTCCATCTGTCAAAGCTCCACTGAGGACTGACTGCTACCTCTCGTGCCGGTCTCCTTACCTTCTCTCCACCTCACCGCTGCTGATGATACTAAAGCAATTGTTCAGTCTGAAGAGAGTCTGTCCTGTACCTGTTAGAGGAGAACAGCAGATAGTGCAAGAATACAGAAAGCTATTCATTGCGTAGTAGCAGAGAGAGCCTTTACAGAAACACAACACCTCTCTCTCTCTCTCTTTGTTTAGCTTGCCTTACTCGCTGGTTTACCGTCAAGGGCACAGGAGAAAAGAACAAATAAATTAAGCTGAGCCTGTAAGGTACAGTGAGGGGAGCTTTCTTTTCCACTAATAATGAAACAGAATCTGGAAAGTGGAGTGAAGCCGTGAAGGAGTAGTCTCAGAGGAGAAAGCTTGTAATGTCAACCCTGCTGAGATTCTTTTAGATTATGAGCTACATAAGTTTTGCCCTTTCCTGTTGAGTGGCACTGTGTGATGAGGATTAATACTATTTGACATGGCACTATTATTTATTTAAAAGAAGAAGAAGAAAAAAAGAAATCATATAATGTGTCAATCTACAAAGGAAAGCTGGTGGAGAAAAAATAGTGATACAAGGTCCAAACTTCAGCTGATACACTGTGTCAGATTTGTTGTGTTTTTCTGGGTTTAGCTCATGTTTTGGACAAACATCCTGTCTGGCTCCTGTACCCAAAATGAAACTCCCCACACCCAACAAAGATTAAAGGTCTGTTGTCCTCACCTTATACAGGATGAAGAGACTGGTCCTCACTAACACCAGACCCATGGTGAGTGATTACATGGATTATCTACAGTTTGCCTATCAGTTTCGTGTTGGGGTGGATGATGCCAATCACACTGCATGATACAGAGGGAAAACGTGCACCTGTAGACTCCTGTTGAACATCTATGAGGATTGACTTCTCAAGCGCCATCAATGCCATCCAGCCAGCGCTGCTTGGGGGAGATTCGGACCATGAAGCAGGAGTTAGGACTAATGTCTTGAATGATTTACTACCTGACACACAGACCACAGTATGTCCACCTACAGAACTGTGTCTTTGGGAAGATCTTCAGCAGCACAGGAGCCCCTCAAGGAACACTCCTGTCCCTATTCCTGTTCACTCTCTACATGTGACTTCCAGCTCAACTCAGAGAGCTGCTTTCTTCAGAAATGTTCTGATGACTCTGCGATTGTCAGATGTATTGAAGGAGGTTGTGAAATAGAGTACAGGAGTACCATCAGGGAGGTTTTTGACTGGTGCAGCCACAACCATCTACAGCTGAACACCAAGGAAACTGATGGACCTCAGAAGGAAGAGGTCCAAGCCAGTTCCTGTGGCTATCCGAGGAGATGACATAGAGATTGTCTCCAGCCACAGGTACCTGGGAGTACAGCTGAACAACAAGCTGGACTGGACTGCTCACAAGCAGAAACTGAAAGGACAAAGCAATCTATATTTCTTAAGATGGCTAAGCTCCTTCCTTCAACATCTGCAGGCCTCTATTGTGCCCCTTCTACCACTAATCAAATGTCTGTCTGATGAAATAATTTACTGCTTTATTTTTAGAATAAAGCACCTTAAAAACTTCTGCGATAGCTTAAACTCCCCATGACTAGTATTATTTCTTGCACATCTGAACAAAAAGTTTCTGTTCCTGCCTTTTGACATGAACACACATCTATGCAAAGTGGACTTTTAAAGTCATCTGTTGGGTTAAGAACATCTAGCTAAAATATCAGCAGCTGAAATAGCAAGAGGAAAAACCTCAGATGGTCAGCAGGTACTGTAAAAAAAAATTATTTATTTATTTTTTCAAACAATGGGGAATTTGGTGAACAGGAATCATAATGTTTCAAACAGACATTTTGTGATCATTGCTACTGCCATCGGCATGGTAATTGTGGCAACAACCTTTCATAACCTTCAAATTGGTTCACGAGAGATTCTTCCACCTGATTACCAAATTGTAATTGTTGTGTGTCCAAGATATGTGGCTGAATATGTTGCTAGACCCATTTTGCAGCTTGGCAGCTTAAAATAACTCTTTTTGTCAGCCTAAGATGAAATAAGAGCCAGAAATTGAGTAATTTCCCCTAATCTAGCTGGCTCAATTCATGTGAAACCTTCAGCAAAAATACAACCAAATCAAAGCTATTAGATCTAATCAGTTTGCTTTTATAATTATAATTGCCTGATTTTTGACTCCTCTATCACAATCAACAGAATGAATCGAAAATAGAACACAACATTTGAGATCATTATCCTGTTCTCTGGAAAAGGCTGATCAACAGTTCTGTCACCATTTTTAAAGCTAACAAACTCACTACAGTAAATAATCAACAAACTGACTCAATTTTAAAAAATCTTCATTTTCTAAAAACTAATCATTTATCAATAAAAAACAGTGAATTAAAGCAGTATTTTCCTAGACTCCAATCTTCACGGATGGCCTTGGGTTAGTTATAAATCTACAGAATCAATAGACAACATTCTCCTGATGCCTATAACACTGACAGGGTTAAGTGCAGGTACACCACTGAGATCATGGGATGGATTACTGATATCACTGATGTTTGGTGAAATTGGACTCAAGACAGTTACAGAAAGCTTCGAGGTGTTTCTGTCATCTCCCATAACAACATTTAGCTGGAACAGCACGCATACAGCAAACAGGGATGACCAGAGACAGATTACAAATCAAATCATACCTGTAGGTTTCAGCGATCAGCAGGCACCGCAAAGTGCTGGACAAATCCCCAACAGGAAGAAAAAAAAAGTCCTGCAAAGTTGGACTGCCACATTCTAACTAGTCACAGTTTGTCTCTGTGAAGTGCGATCATGAATCTTTCACTTCATTGTAGTTTTTCTCATAAGACAGAAATAGTCTTATGTTAGATCCTTTAAAGCAGAAAGCTCACAGGGTGGGAAACATAACAGAATGTTACCAATATTTAAAAAAAAACTAATAAATACCACCTACACTTTTTAGACACTCAGCCAAATAAAGCACTTTTAGGTCCTTTTGCCAAGAACACTATGAACGTTTTTAGACTTCAAGGGAAAACACTGGCATGTTACAACACTTCTCTAAAGGCTGAAAAACACTTTGTGAGGTGGATCAGCCATCAGCTATCTGCATCAATGCTATCACCACTAGACTTTTCTGCACTGGCTCTCAGTTCTTTTCTTTTGTGCTCCAACAACTCCACTAAGTAAAACCCACTGCTCTATTTGGGTCAATTTGTGGGTTAACTGGTGAAGTATTAGTGATGTGTTTCACTCAGTTTGAGTCTAAATGTGACGTCTGATACAGCTTGGATTGTTAAATGGTAAATGTGGCGAACTTTTCTAGTTCTGTAGATCACTTGAAGTGCTTTTAAGCCACGTTTACTCATTTACACGTTAACCTACACGCTGATCTGCTGACCTCAGGTAATATGGGGTTCAGTCAGTGTGTGGCCAGAGGTCACATCATCTATCCATCAAAACTCAAATTTATAAGTGGAGATACTGATTTTTATTTAATTGACTGAGCAACAGTGCAGTGGTTGATTGTGTGTGATGTTTTAGCCAACTGTATTAGACTCATGCTGAAAATAATTCCACTTTCAAGCCATGCTTCACCTCATGAGGTGGATGTTAATTGTGACCACTTCAGAGGAAACTACGCTCAGAGATTAGAAGGAAGGTAATCAAAATTGACCAAAGCTTTTGCAAAATAACACTCACAGTCAGTAACCGCTTGTGACAAGATTTCCAATCCTCCGCATAGAGGGGCTTCTGGCCAGGCCTTGACAGCTTCTCCAGCAGCTGGGGCACTGCTGTGGCCTTCGTCTCTCCTTCGTCAAATTCTTGCCTCGCCTTCGTCTCCTGACTCTCTCTCTGCTCGTCCAAAACTACCAGGCCTAGGTATTCTAGAGGCAGAAGAGAGAAAGAAAAGTTATCTCTTTATTTTGTAACTGGCTAATAGCAAAGTTGAACTTGTAAACAAAACATAATTAAAAATGTACTTGAGACTGACATCCTGAGGTTGTTGGAAATGTTCCAATTAATATAATTAACCCAGTCAGATAGATCACAGGACACACACACAAATCTGTATATATATGTATATAGATAAATAGAGAGAGCGAGAGAGAAAGAGCGAGAGAGAGAGAGAGAGAGAGATAAAAATATAAGAGGATATATAGAGATATGTCAAACATAGAGCATCCTATACAGTTTTCATGGTATTCAGTCTGGGTTTATTTTTACCACAGATGTGTACCTAACCCTCCCTCCTCAGTAAGACTCCTGGATGAGAGGTGAAATATCTTTAGGAACCAAAAGAAGTCCAGTTGACTTCTGTCTAAACCCTTAGGTCATTACACTTCCCCACACCCTAGCCATGAAAACATCCTCCCACCTTTCACCATCTTTTTCCTCCCAGGTTCAATGACTTGTATCTTTGTAAAGCAGCTTTTCGCCTGAAAAAGAGATCATTTTCTTTCATTCCTGTGTATATAATGGACTTTACTGCTCTCTACTACATCTATAATACATATATATGTAAATTGTGGCCACGTCTCAGACACAGAATTATAAAAGTCGCATTAATTAGAGATGCATATCCATAATAATTGAGTAAAACCTATTTTTAAATCATGATATTAGTAGATATGAGACTATTGTGTATTCAAGACCTTGAAATATCTATGACAGCTTATTTTACAGAAGATTCCTCAGAGAGGACATTGATTAAATTAGGATGGGTTCAGGTGCTGTTTACATGCAGCCTTATTCCCCTTAGAGAGTTTCTTAACATTATGCCTCTATTAAACCTCATCTTAGGTGTGGTTTATATGAAATCTCACATAGAGCAACTATTAAAATGAGAAGATGTGATTAGCCGTAATGAGAATAATTATACTCACCTCATTATATTTCTTCAACCCCAGGTATGCTTTGCCCATATGTAGGTAGGCCTTTATGCATCTCTCATTACCCTGAAAGAGAAAAGATTATCATGGGAGTGTATTGCTTAAAGTAATTCATCAGGAGCACATCTGCATAATAACAAATTCATGTTTCTACATTGATAACACAACCAGTGTGAGAATGATATATTCAGTTTCAGCTTCTCAGACACAGCCTAGTCTGTGTGACGCTGATATGATTATAGGAAATCATTTGAAAAGAGACTTTGTGGAGCATATTTGTCATTTGAAAAAGTAGACTGAACCTTTTAAATGTCATTTCATTGCTTTGGATTATGTTCATTTTGGAAAAATGAAAAAAAAAACATTAAAAATATGGAAATGAAGCCTTCAGATTAAACTCAAACGTGACTTGTTTAGGAAAACTGTATTTTTGGGGAGAGAACACTTTCAAACTCACGTGGTTTTACAGTAAAGGACAAGTTAGCAAAAGCTTACCTTCAAGGCCCATTCACAATCTTTAATGGCCTCCTCGTATCTCCTCAGCTTGATGTACGCCTTAATAGGTTAAAAAATAAATAAAACTGGACATTAGTGTCAAATAGATACTGAAAAAACAGAATTAGTCGTGTTGCTTTGTTAGTAATAAGCAACAAATCATAGTTTGAAGCTGTTCAGAGATTGGAAAGGAAACTAGGTTTTTACAACTAAGTGCATGTGTCTGCAAGGATGCTAAAATTAACATTCAGAAGAGAAACTTGACAGCCAAGTGGTAAATCAGCATATCACACAAGTGTGAACATTCAGTCACAGGTTCAATAAGAATGTGCTCAGCTATGATTCAATGTCTTTTAAAGTGCAAATAAATATTTGTGACGACTTAAATGAGTGGTTAAGTAGAGAAATGTGTTTTCAGGAAAGAAGTATACAAAACCAAGGCTGAAGGTAATTACTTTACTTGTGCCCGGTTGGTGTAGAGTGGCCACATGTCCTTCAGTTCAGCCTGCAGGGCATCACTGTAATACTTCACTGCAGTTTCATAGTCTTCTTGAGCAAATGCTTCATTCCCCTTTTCTTTGAGAGCTGCAGCAATACAGAGCTAGATTTAAATAATTTCATAAAAACCTCAAGCACAAAACAAAAGTAGCTCCTACAACACACTGAAGAAGCATCGAAATAAACACCAGTTGCCTTCTTCAATTTAGACATTCTCTTTATTCTGCGGTCTTCAGCCTCTCTCTTTATTTTCTTCATGAAATTCTCTGATTTGGGGGGAAAAAGCATTATTTAAGCACATTATTACACACTACAGCACATAGGAATTGTACACATTTCAAATGATTGAGATCTAATCATTATGCCATGTTCAAGTATGCAAACCCAACACTATCTGCATGATTGCAGTTTGTTTAAACATTACCGATGAAAATAAACGTCCAGTCAGGGTCTTTAAAATGCTGAAATATTCACACAAAGACATGCATCTCATTGAAAAGAGAGAAGTCAGAGGTAATTTTAAAAGTGTTTTGCTGGCTACGCAGCCTCAAGCACCGAGCTTGTTTTTCTTCCTCATTAGGAATTCAGTGTAAGGTGTGTGTTCACTTCAGTTGGAAGTGGAATCACAGACAGGTGTGAAATGTTTAGATATTTTCAGCTTTACTGTTACTGATGACGTTTGCTCCACTGAGCCTTGAACGGACTTGTCACCTCAAGGCCTCTGGGTATATAAATGCACAGCACACTGCTACTATCTTACAGCCTATTTGCATGCATGGCATTTTTCCACACAGACGTGTTTCTATGATGTGGCGCCTTTGTGGAGTGAACACTTAACACTGTAAGTCTCTTTGACTATATTATTGTGAATCATTCATTCATATATAAACTAACAAAACATCACTTCATTTATTCTAATCTCTTATTGTAGTCTGAATTCTTGACAATTATATTAACATATTCATTTTTTTCACTCACCTGGACTTTCATTCTGAGGATTCTGTAAAACAAACATTAAAAAGGATTTCAAAAACTGTAAGCAAATAAACCTATTGTCCTCATAAAACAGGATGTGACAATTTAACACAAAAGGACATTGTTGGAGGCACATTTGGATCAAGAAAAATGAGACAAAAAGGCTGAGTGTGTGCTGTTGGCTTTGTGTGAATGTTTTGTTTGTTGGTTTTTTACCACGGAAGGTTGGAGCAGAGAATTTGTGTTGATTGTTGTCTTGTTGACTTTTGTCCTGTCAGGTTCATCCAGTGCAGCAATGTAGCGATCAGCTTTTGCCATGGCTTTTTGCTGCACTTCAGCATCAGAGGACCATAAGCCTTCCACTAGCTGACCTAACATGAGATATTTATGTCCTTACATTTAAGCACTATTTTAAAGAACCACAAAACTGTAAAGGTATTTGATACAAAACCTTCATGCTGACCTAGATAGTGTGGTTATATAAAATATATGAATAAAACTTTAACTACAACTTCACAATCAGTGTTTCACAATTTGTTTATACAGTATATGAACTTTTTACAATATTATATATGGGTTAAACACATTTTATTGTGTATGATGAACATACAGTAAGTGACTATTTCCATTTTTATTTTAAAGTGAGTTGTGTAAAACATTTAGCATAACAATGAATTGAAAAAAAAAAATAACATTTTAGCTAGCCTTTAGCTAAAAGCTAAGCTAAGAGCTTGGTAGTTCTGCACTTAAAAGTTTGTCAACAACTCATCCAGATTACTTACTTATTTTCATCAAAAAGCTTTCAAAGTCTTCAAGGTTATCCATTCCTAATCTGCTTGTATTATTTCTTTAAACTATGGAGGCTGTCTTAAGGTTTTCACGTTCGGTTGCTATAGTCTGGTCATATGAAATATATGAATAGAATAGATCTGGTGATCTTCAGTCCAAGCAGTGCTGGTTTGCAGCAGCTACTGAATATTTGTAATGAATACGGGGCACAGCATGATATTCAGTATAATGCTAGTAAAATGCTGTTGTGATATGCAGAACAAAGCAGGATAAAAGCTAAACTTCCCTCTGTTTAAACTGTCCAATAAGGATCTGTGAAAAGGTGAAATACCTGGGCCACTGGATAAATGATCAGATGAGGGATGATGATGATATTCATAGGCAACGCTGTAAGCTCTATGCACAGGCCAACACTATAGTTTGGTTTCTGTTCATCTCCAGTTAAGGTGACTCTGTTCAAAGCGTATTACACATCATTATACACCGCCCAACTGTGGTCCTCATACAACAAAAGCAGCATGCAGAAGATGCGAGTTGCATACAGTGATGCCCTACGAGCTGTTCTCAAAATACCCAGAGGGGGGAGTGCCAGCCAGATGTTTGCTAATGCTGGTGTGTGCACTTTTAGAGCTCTGTAAAGAAAGTTAATGTTCACCTTTAGAGAACGACTGGATAGTTCTGCTAACAGTATAATCTCAGCAATCACTGATCCTGCTGTGAGTTGTTGTCGCTATTTATCCAGTATAAGAAAACACTGGTTGAAATGTTTGTGTGAATATTCTCAGTCATGTGAATCGATTACATAGTACGATTTTTATAGCAGTTTTATATTTTTTAGAGTGTAAATGCCTTTTTATGCATTTTGTGTGTGTGTGTGTGTGTGTGTGTGTGTGTGTGTGTGTGTGTGTGTGTGTGTGTGTGTGTGTGTGTGTGTGTGTGTGTATTTTTTTTCTGCTATGTATTTTATTTTTAGTCTGATTTTGTCTGGTTTTGTTTCGTGTTTTTATTCCTGGTTTTAGTATGTATTTCTTTTTTATGGACCTGGGCGTCTGTTAATAAAGTCAATCAATATAGCAACATGATGCATTCATTTTCACTTGGAAATCCGTCTAACTTCCGGTTAACGTTTAGCTGCATTGACTCTGCGTCTTGTACTTCTTCATTCATTTATTGTTGACAGTTTAAAAACTGTATTTTGTTTTTGTGTGTCTTTGTATTGTATCTTGTGTCTCTTCTAAGTGAGAAAAAAGTCAAAATGCACTATTTTTATAAAACAGAACTATTTAATTTTAGCCAACTAAATGATAGGTTGTTAATTCAAACTTATACTGCCCTTTCCCCAAGCAAATGTACTGAGCACACCCATAGGTATTTGTGATATAAATGGAGAGGGGACAGAGTTATCCTCTCTCTCAACGCTTCGGTGAAGCTGCTTTTAAACTGACACCATCTCAATCTGAGAACGTCTCACACATTAAACTTTATTTCTTGGCTCTTTACTGCCACCCTGTGGTAAAACAACATCATACATCAAAAACATGAGACTCATCTCGTTTTGACTTGAAGACAAAAACAAACGAGTGGTGCTGTAACCTCAGGAGGAAGAAGTCAGAGATTACATTTGTGTTAAAAAGGCACATTAAATGCTCAAGCCACCATTTTTATTTTAATTTTTTTTGTAGATTCTTAGCATGTTTTATGGAAACTTGTATGTATATTTCAGTGTAAAAGCATGATCTACACATGTAAAATTAAAATGTTAAAATTAGATATAAAATCAAAAGTATTTACATTTTTACACACTTCCCTAAATAATCCATCGTTCATCTGAAACTACTAAACAAGCCAGTCATATATATATTATCATAATAAACATTATGATTAATAAGCTGAATGGATTTGATCAGATGGTGAAAGGCGTTTCAGATGATTCACACAACAAATTGTATTAAACAGCTTAATGATAATGAATGAGTTTGTTTAGTTTAGTTATGAATGAACATATTTCTACAAACAGTAATAATCACTTATCACACTAAGAGTGTGATTTTCACTACATCATTAACAATAAACAAAAACATCATTACATTACAATGATCCTATTTAACTTGCTTTTTAATGTGTTTGTATAAGAACACTGATGTCAAAATTGACAGTTTATAATATAAAATATCTCTTCAAAAGGAGCTACAGACTGAGGTTATTTTTCTGATGCATCTGTTATTCTGATCACACTTCTTTCCCTTTTTCTTTAACCTTCTTGCTAAAATATAAATTTCTTGTACATAAAGTGTGTTTTATCATTTACAGTGTGTGTATTTCAGTGCCTATTCAGTGTCTAAGATCAAAATGATCAAAACAAACCACTTTAAAATCATTTTAAGAATAATAATTTCATCAAAAATGAATTGATTTCAGAGCCAGGCTGTTGTTAACGGCCTGTCATTTAAAGTGATAATATGCAGTTTTGCTTGTTTTGGGCTCCCTTTGGTGTCCGTTTTAAATTACTGCATTAAACAAGTTACCAGATCGTTTCAGCTTCTAAACGCCAATATCTACCTGTTGAAATGTCTCCTCAGCCTTCATAGCTTTCTACTGGAGCGGTTATTTACTCTTTCAAAGAAATCAGCTGTGTTCAAGCAGGGAAAGACTGAAAAAAAGCAGGAATCATGAGCTAAAAACACTCCAGCGCTAGCATAACAGCTAGCCACATTGGGTTAGCCTAACCCTCGTGAGACACGTGACTTCCTGGGTACCGTGACGGCGACGGAGATCTTGCAATCGTGGTATTCCGGATCTAACCACCAGATGGGGCTAAGTGACTTTTCATTAACTTTGTAAAGGGTCATATTAGCACAGACTGGCTCAAGGAAAAGATTTAAAAATATGAAAAAGTTGCATATTATCACTTTAAAATATTGATGTCTCAGAAACTTTAGTCCTTGTACATTTAGAATGTAAACGTTCTAATAATGTGAAAAGTATTCTGTGTGAGGTATTTTCTCCAGCAGTGTAGAGACAGGGCCTTTTTTAAGGCCGAGCTGCTATCGATGGTGATGTGTCCCCGAGGACATTGGATACCAACAGCTTCTGGTTAAATGTTCTGCCATTTGCACAATAAATCTACTCAATACATCTTTCTTCAAAAGTTATCTCAAAAGCTGAAACGTACATCAAAGTTATGCTCAAGAATTTTCTGCATTTTATGATCTAGTGTCACCAATGAACTGCTTTGGAATTCCACTTATGTCAAAGTAAACCAGAATAATATAACTCCTCTGATTTCCTTATACTTTGCTTCCAAAAAAACATATTTTCACATTTTTAGATCATTTTAAGCAACAGTTCTCCGGACTTTCTGAAGGTCTTTTGAAGTTGTTTTTGTTTTTTTGCCACTTTCTCATTTATTTACTTTGTACTTGACCAGGACAGCATATTGTGCAGTGAGTGCTTAAAAAATCAGGACAAAGGAGAACAAAGGAAGGAGTGTCAGACCTAAAAAAAATATACCTACTTAGAGCAGATGAACAGTATCTGAAAGTCATGCCTTTGAGTAATGGGGAAAAAATCCAGCAAAGACCTGAAACAGGACCTGAGAGACGCATTATCCTTCAGCTTTCAGATAATAGCTCCCAGAGAATCACCTTGTTGGTGCTAAAATCCTCTTTTATGTGTCAAACTCTGTTCGCTTTGGTATTTTTCATAGATTCAACTAAATAAACATGAACACATTGTTGTTTTTGTGTCATAAGACTGAGCTCAGTGTTAGGTGTTTTGAGTTCATTTTTGTTCAGTTTTCCATTTTTTATTTTTTTAATAGGTTTTCTTATGCAGTTGTGATCTTAAGTTTTAAAAATGTTGGTTTTCTAAAGTATGTAATTAAGAATGGCTCAAGCATATTACCAAGTAAAACTTGTTCTGAAGTGAGGCATAGTCTGAAAAAATATGTTCACAACTTGCAGTTGCAAGATAATAATAATAATAATAATGCTTCAAAATACCGGTTGAAAAATGTATTTACATTTAAAATAATTTAAAATCATTACAAGAGACAAACAGGAAGCTCCCTACCAGGATATACTGAGTCAAACACACAAAATATGAAAAACATAAAACATTCATTAGATCGTCTCTGATGATTTGGACCATGTGAATCATCATTGTCGTGTCATCATCTTGAGCAAATCCCAAATGTAAGCTCTGTGAAGGCTTTAAAATCACCTATGAAAAGATTTAGTTAAGACATTGTTACCACTTTAAGGAAATTTGAATAAATGCAACATAAAACAGTAGACAAACATGTTTGCTTGAGTTGAGTCAAATTAATTCTATCTAAGGTATTTTAGCATTGAGTTAATTGTTGTTTATCTGCAGTTTATCCTTTTTATTTAAAAAAAACAGTTGTAATTTATTTTTGCACTCCTCCTAATCTCTGCATTTTTTTTCTTTTGTTAATGTTTAAACTTTTATTTTTGTCCTATAATTAAACTTGGCAAAAAGGTTTGAACACAGAACATGAAACCTCCAATCCTAAATACGTTATTAGTTCTGGACAAAGAGGAACTACTATACTGTAAATCATTTCTGCCTATCCAAATCAAATCTAGTGATTGTTTTCTTGTAATATCATTTGGGGGAAAAAAAATAGTCTTACAAGTGTTTTCAAACTGAGAAGCATATAAGAATATTTTCATCACAACTATCTGCAAATTAGCTACATGTCACAAACTGAACAATCCTTTATCTGGTTATTAAGATTATCTAGCTTGTTGTTTCAAGCATCAAATCAACGTGTTGCATCCCAGACGAGCCCCCGATCCTGACAACGCAGTGTCAAATGACATGATTCACTGCTGTAATATAAAGAACTGGGTTAACATGGTCAAATATTACACATAGACTCCCACTGAGAGGTCAGCCAAGTACCAGCTGGTTCATCTGACAGGTACAGAGTGATTAAACTGTCTTTAAGTGTTTTTCTAATTATTTTTTGTACTGTTTTGGCGATATGATCCTTTCTTAAGGAGTTTTGCTTAAACATAAATAAATCAAACATATTGTGCTTGTTTAGTTATACAGTAGTTTGAGCATTTTACCTTGACCTCATAACAATTATATAGTAGACATTCTATACATGAGTTTTAATTGTTAGACCTTTTCCAAAAAACAAGTGTTTGTTTAATAAGCCATGAGAAGCATCAGTCTTTTAGGGGTCTGGGAATTTTAAATAAACCAAAAACAAGCAAAGAGAGAAATCAGGTTACATTTATTTATTTTGCAAATCCTCTTATTCCAAAATACCACTCCTGAATGGTGGGTGATCACTTTATCTCCCAAGTCTAAGCCACTTAAGAACCTCTGAATAATTTATAACACTGGAATCTCTACTTGCTACATAAGCGGGCAACCTGAGGGCAATGGAAGTGTTTAATCACACACCCTTAGTCAACTTTGGATGAATCAAAACAGTTTGATTTGGGGGCATTTCAGCTTCACTGATTTATCTAGTTCATGTATTTTATGTGCAGTTTTTACAGTTGTTTAGGTGATCTATAGCTGATGTTTGAAGAAGTCATTTAAGTGATATGATTGCCTGGAGGTAGGGATGAGGCCCCAATACCAGATTTTTTCAAGCTGAGTACAAGTACGAGTACTCACATTATAGTACTTGCCGGTAGTGAGTACTGATGCAAGTACTAATAAATGCCATTAATAGAAATCATGGTTTCTGGTTCATGGTTTAATGCCAGTATTGTTATCAGGGCATCCACACTGGTTTATTTCCAAAGCACAGTTACAAAGGCAGTGGTCCAATATGGTTAATGCTAAACAAATTTTAATTCTAATCCAATTTTTGCAACATTTATCTGTAACATATATCTTGTTAGACCTGAGCAAAAGAATTCTCCGTTACACCACAAAATGTTGTTTTTAGGCTCATTCTTTAAAAATCAACTAATATTTTATATTTTAAAATGTGAGTTCTGTTCTAAGATATTCTAAGATTTAGTTTTTCCCTCTATGCTGTTCTTTTTACTTTAAAAACTTTATGACACACAAATTCTCTATGGTCTCAACAATGTGGACAAAGAAAAGATTGACGCAGACATTTGGACTGTACCTGGTTGTGAAATGTGACTTTTTTAAGTCCAACAGTTCAGGTGAGACTACAGAGAACCACCCTGCATTTTCGGTATGCTAGATCCAAGGAAATGAACAGGAAGGGTTTCAGCAGACCTCTGATCACAAACCCCTATTGTGTTTTTGAAATGTTTTGGTTTGTTTTACATGTCTTCAATGAGTCTATTGGAAATGAGGCTGTTCCCAAGCAAACCACAGTGCAGTAATTTCCTTTCTTTAACACAAAACACATCACCCACATCTCAGTACAGACATGAATGGATCCGACCTCCCTCATAAAACAATGATGACTCACCCCCTTCTCGTAAGCAGTGTCAGATTGGGCTTTCCAGTCCCACGTGGTATTACGTCACAGTCAGGAGCATTTTATTGATAGGATCATTTGATTTCTTGCATCAGAACATGTCGAAAGAGCTGAATCAAGCTATTTTTAGATCATTGTTTAATATATTTGCCACAAACTTCACCTGTAGATACACTTAATCCATGAAATACAATGACAGGTGTTTTTTTTATTTTCAATTCTCATCAGCTGCTTTTCTGCAAAACCTATTTAGTAAACAGACAAAGAGACAGAGCAGACATAGACCCTACAAGGGGAGTGTTTTATTGTGTACCTGCTGTGTGTTATTAGGAACATTAAGATGTTGCCAGTAAGACAACACATGTTCACAATAAAACACGCCCCATTAGAGGATGCTGAGGAGATTACCTTCCTCGTTGATTCATATTTTTTTACTGGAAGCATTGCTGCTACATATAATAAAAAGGCCATAAAAAACAGCTCAGCTCGATTACAACAACGTATCATAAATTGAGTTCCCTTAGAGTAACGTTTGCACTTTGACTCATTGTTGCAGCAGGTTTGAAATGAGCACTTTAATGAACATTCTTTGAGTTGTAAACATATTTTAAAGTCATGTACTTTTTTAATACTGGACATTTGTTGTGTAGTATAACAGTGTTGTGTGTTACAGAAATAGGGGGGTTTTTCATATTATTTTTATATTAATATTTTAGGTATTCTGCTTTCCAATAACTTAAATATCCTATTTCAGGTCATTTATGTGCAATCATGTACATTTTGCTGTAATATTTGCAAAAACTTACAATTGCCAATGCATCTAAATATACACATATTCAATGTTTAAATCCCTACAAAAATACAAAAAGGTTTTGATCAAAAATAGAGCAGAAAATTCTGAATATTAAATGTTTTCTTCATCAGATCAGCCTACAGATCATTAGTTTTGATTTCACTTCACAACAGCTTATGATAGAAAATAATAAACCAACACAAAAAGTTACTGAACCAAATGTCAGAAATTCAATTCAGTTGTTATTTGTGCTATGAAAACAGACATCCTGAAGACATGCTGTATTAAATTACCAGGTAAAACATTTAAAGTCAAATCATTTTATTTCACTGTTATAAAGTTTAAGTTTAAGCTCTTTCAATTTGAGGGTTCTACATATTAAGACATAATAAACATCTGTTCTAACCAGTTCCTAAAATCACTCAGATCAAATCTCAAGTGTACAAAAGTACACAGCATATTCCTTCATGTCAAAAACATAAATTAAGCAAAAAATAAATACAAATTAAGTCCACCCTTCCTGTTTCTACTGGATTTAAGTGTGAAGTTATATCAGCCAGGTGCTGCTGATCAAATGCTTTGGATTAATTCATCATCAGTGTGAGTAGAAGCAGAGGATGTGTTAACACAATGAAATGGAAGAAATATTATTTACCCAATAAATCTCTTCTCGGGAGTGAACAACGTGTAATGCTCAGAGAAACTCAATAAACCAAAGAGTGTGATCACAGACTCTACAGACCTCAGTTAACAGGTCAAAGGTCGTGATGATTTGGGCTTGTTTTTAGGCCAGCTGTCTGTGTAATGACTCGTGCACTTTGTGTTTAGTTTTTTCTTGATTTTTGGACCCTCACCCCCCCACTCAATATTTCAAAATGTGACAGTCTGACTGACAGCTGAAGCTTGGACCAAACTGGGTCATAATACAAGACAATGATCCCAAACAGCAGTACAACCACTGCATACCAGCTGAAAACGAAAATAATCTAAATGCTCCAAAGATCCAGTCAAAGTCCAGACTTCAACCTGATCAAACAGCTGTGGTGAGACTTTAGAAGAGTTTGGCAGACAAACATCTCTCAACCATTACTGAATTGAAGCCACATTGTAAAGAAGAGACAACCAGAATTTCTCCACAGCCTTGAAAGACTGATAAATCCATTCAGTAAACAATCACTTCCTGTTATTATAACCATTGTTGGTTCTAGAGGCCACTGGGCCATGGGGTGGATTTACTTTTTCACACAGCTTTTCCAGGTTTGTTTTTGCTTAATAATGACATTGTGTGGTTTTGAAAACTTGTTTGATTTGGTCATTTTTAAAAACTTTTAAAGAGTTGATTTTTAAAATTTGGTCAAATTCCCAAAATCCCTGGCGGCCCCCCTGCCTACTTTAGTGTTTTTAGGAGATATTTCTGCTTTCTTGGGGTTTTCCAGGATGTCATGATTTGTAAGGCTTTGGATTTAACTCAAGTCTTGGAACTTACAGTCTGTGTTGATGCTGGGCAGGTTGAAATGTTATTTAGTCTGTTAATGTTACAGAAATTACTGTGAGATTATTATTACTGTGAAGAGCCTTTTTAAAGGAACTAAAGAAAACCTTCCACTAAATACCTTGAAATCAGATGTTTTGATGCTGACTGAATTATGGGATGTCTCTTAAGGGTCTGTTTGTTTATGTAGCTTTTAGAACAAAAATCCCAGTGATTTTCAAAGAATTCACCAGAGAGGAAAATGAAACAAAATCTGATCATTTTAATTAACAAACATGATACGATAACCTTGAACACAATAAAAGATCAAACCTAGTGTTGATGATGGAGAACAACAGCTAATATCTCATATATATTATATATATATTTTTAAAAATGTTCTCCCTACACATCAGGGAGGGCGGAGCCCCAGCGCCCCCTATGGGGCCGCCACCGGGCCCAACTTGATATTTTTTCATGGGGCCCAAAATCCCTGGCGGCCCCCCTGCCTACTTTAGTGTTTTTAGGAGATATTTCTGCATTCTTGGGGTTTTCCAGGATGTCATGATTTGTAAGGCTTTGGATTTAACTCAAGTCTTGGAAATCAATGACATATTAAAGACAGCATTTCCTCCTCAGGGATGGGTTAATGCAGACTAATCATTTCCCCAAGGAGACAATAAAGTAATATAGTAATAGTAAAAAAAAAAAAAAAAAAATCATATTTCACTGAATGGAATCTCTGTCATAACATCAACCTTTTGACAGAGCTAAACACAAACTACATAACTACAAAGTGCCTAAATGTTTTATCAACTTTGATTTACAATGTGTGAAAAATAGTTTAAAAACCATCACTGATGAGACTCTATTATTTCCAGGATGTCTAATTGAGCAACTTTATGATTTCCTTATTTGCCTTAATGTAATAATAATAATAATGCATCAGTTTTATATAGCGCTTTTCAGGTCACTCAAAGACGCTTTACAGAGTTGCATTATTCATTCACACAGTCATTCTCACTGGTGGTGGTAAACTATGACAGACGTCTGTAGCCACAGCTGCCCTGGGGCAGACTGACAGAAGCGAGGCTGCCATGTACTGTACTATATATAACGTCCTCAGTTTCTGATGTCCTTCAGACAGGAAATAGATAACATGTCTATTATTCAACTACACCTGCCAGTGATTCATGCCTTTTAGACCACACCTCTACAGGATAAAAGGATGTGGGTTCTGTCCTTCATCAACCACTAGATCCAGACATCATCCTGCAATTCAGAAGTGAAGAATCCTTTGAAAAACTGAGAAACGATGGAATCCGGCCAGCACCGTCCTCTTGCTACATCCCACCTTGGATGGTCCATTTTTAGCACATTATGCTGTTGTCTGCCTCTTGGGATTGCTGCTATCATCTTCTCCACCAAGGTTGGTAACTTTTTTGGGATCTCAAACTTTAATATGTTCAAACTTTTGCTTTTTGTCCTCTTTAGATTGATGAAATATATACTTTATTTGTCTTTCTTAAAGGTATCAAATGCTAACGCTGTTGGGGACACAACTACAGCTGCAGACGCATCAAGAACAGCTAAGATCCTGAACATCACCGCCCTGGTCATTGGACTAGTTTTGGTCATCACTTCCATCGCTCTCTCGTTCACTGTGAACTTTTGAAGACCCTGCATGTGTCAGAAGTACCATTCCCATCTCATCAGAACTCATTTTCTCTTCCTCTACAACTGGAAACAAACAACAGAGGAAGAAAAAAGGCTTATATCATTGTTCACACTAATTTATCTGTTTGTTTTTTCATTAGAGGACCATAAAAAAAAGATCCCAAAAGCATGTCCCATTGACTGTCAAGAAATATAATTCCTGTCCCTGTGAAACAAATGAAAATTTTATTTATTGTCAAGTTTTGTAAGTTTTGCTTTTGATTGCAAAGAATAAAAAGTGAAAAATGAAATTGTTCTGAGTCGCTCAGTCACTAAATTAAAAGGAATGGTGGAATTGAACCTCATGGGAAAGAATGTTAAACAAAAGACTTTCAAAGGCCAGAGTTTGAATTTAAAAATATCAAGAATACCAATAAATCAAAGAAATGTTTAAAATTGGCAGTAAACTCATTTCATTTTGTTACCTATACTTTATACACTTAAATATTTTAACGTTAACAAAAAGTAAAATAGGTTCAAATTACACATGAAACTTGACATAAAGAAAATATTTTTTAATACAAAAACAAACAAACAAAAAAAGCATTTTAAGAAATGGTTCAAACTAAACATGTAGAAACTATTTTATCAGAGAAGCTGGACAAAGATCGTTCCTCTTTTTAACAGAGTATAATTTATTTTTACCATGACTGAAATTGAAAATAATGAAAAATTCATAGAAGAAATGCTGCCCACATGCTGTATCTATTGAGTTTGTCCATTTAAAATTGGTTTAAAGAAAGAAACAAACAATAAAAGAAAAGAAGAGAAATAAGTGGGTGACCATCTTTTCTTAACCAGGCTGGAGGCTTGAATGTCAGGGATTTTGGGTTTCTTGGTCTGGTATTTTTTCCTGTCTGACAAAAAAGGGCATCATTATTTTCTAGAAATCAAAAAACTTAAATGCACACTATTTAAGTTTTTCATATTTTAAAATCTTTTTAGACTTTTCCAGGGAGGCTGAGGAGTGTGATCCCCCTATAGTTGGAACAAACCCTCTGGTCCCCTTTCTTAAAAATGGGAACCACCACCCCGGTCTGCCACTCCACAGGAACTGCCCCCGATGACCACGCAATGTTGCAGAGATGTGTCAACCACGACAGTCCTACAACATCCACAGCCTTGAGATACCCAGGTCAGATCTCATCCACCCCCGGGGCTCCGCCACTGTGTAGTTGTTTGACTCCCTCAGTGACTTCTGCCCCAGAGATTGGACAGTCCGTCCCCAGGTCTCCCAGCTCTGGTTCCTCCTCGGAATGCGTGTCGGTAGGATTGAGGAGCTCCTCAAAGTATACCTTTCATCGTTCGACTATAGCCCTAGTTGATGTCAGCAGCTCCGCGTCCCCACTGTAAACGGTGTGAGCAAGTTGCCGCCTTCCTCCCCTGAGGCGCCGGATGGTTTGCAAGAACCTCTTTGGAGCCGATTGATAGTCTTTCTCCATGGCCTTGCCGAACTCCTCCCAAGCCCGAGATTTTGCCTCGGAAACTGTCACTGCTGCAACCCGCTTGGCCATCCAGTACCTGTCTGCTGCTTCTGGACACCCACAGACCTGGTGGTGGTCAGAGGGTCTTGGAAGGGCGCCGGTGCATGGCATCCCCGCCTCTGTCAGAGTGTCCAAGGGCAGCTGAGACTACAACGTAGTTTATCACCAGCAGTGTGTGAATGTGAGTGTGAATGGGTGAGTGACTGATCGTGTTGTACAGCGCTTCGGGGTGTTCTGCACTGTAGAAAGCGCTCTATAAATACTAGCCATTTACCAGTTTAGTTTACTTAGTTCAGCCTTTTGCTCAGTCCCTCAGTTTGTATTTGATCTCATTTTGTAATAAATCAATTTTTTGAGTTTTACCTTCGCCTCCTCGTCCATCACCTCAGTATTTGGGTCCACCTGTACACCACCTCCTTACAGGACTCAATGTTCTCCACTGCTCTCGGGACGCGGTCAAAGCTCTGCCGGAGGTGGGAGTTGAAGACCATCTTGATCTTCTGCCAGGCGTTCCCAGCAAACCCTCACTATGTTTGGGTCTACCAGGTCTGCACGGCATCTTCCCCTGCCATTTGATCCAGCTCACCACCAGGTGGTGATCAGTTGACAGCTCCGCTCCTCTCGTCACACGAGTGTCCAAAACATACGGTCTCAGGTCAGATGATACGACTATAAAGTCAATCATCGACCTGTAACCTAGGCTGCCCTGGTACCAGGTGTACCGATTAACATCCTTATGTTCGAACATGGTGTACATTATGGGCAGACTGCGACTTGCACAGAAGTCCAAAAACAGAACACCACTCTGGTTCAGAGTGGACGGGCCGTTCCTCCCAATCACGCCCCTCCAGGTCACGCTGTCATTGCCCACGTGAACATTGAAGTCTCCCAGCAGGACAATGAAGTCCCCAGTCGGAGCACCATTTAGCACTCGTCCCAGAGACTCCAAAAAGGGTGGGTACTCAGAACTGCTATTCGGCGCATAAGCACAAACAACAGTCAGGATCCGTTCCCCAACCCGAAGGCGCAGGGAAGCTACCCTCTCGTCCCCGGGGTAAACTCCAACATAAAGGCAGAGAGTCTTGGGGCTAACAAAAAGCCCACCCCAGCCCTTCGCCTCTCACTCGGTGCAACTCCAGCAAAGAAGAGTGTCCAACCCCTCTCCAGGATGCTATGTGTTGAGGTGAGCCCAACTATATCTAGCCAGTATGTTCCATGTCCCAATAGCCACTTTTCTTGTCCAGGGATTAGACCGCCAAAGCTCCCGCCTCGGTCTTCCACCCGATCCACATTGCACCGGACCCTTCATGATCCTCCTGCACGTGGTGGGCAGGGGCGAAAATTCCAGTTCATTGTTGGGGGGGACATTAAACAGTAAAATTTTAGAGAGAAATTTTTGAGGGGGACACTAACAAAAGATTTTTTCCCCCTCAACATTCTTACATAACATTAAGCCATAACTGTAATTATGATGTAGTTAATCATTATTTATTAGTCCATATCCAAGCTATCTACAAGATTTTGATGCTTCATAAGAATATTTTTCAACAAACTGCCTAAATTTTATTGGGCTCTTTCAACTTGGTGTTTTGATTCACTAAAAAATGACTGTATGTTTTTATTTTTCTCTCCTCTTCCGTTCTGACCTGAATATTAAAGCAGCCAGACGACTGGACAAACACCTGCCTACAGATTATTATTACATTTAGGAGAGATGCAACACCCAGCTACAGATCCATCCATCCATCCATTTTCTGTAGCCGCTTATTCCTCCACAGAGGGTCGCGGGGCAGCTGGTGCCTATCTCCAGCGGTCAAGGGGTGAGAGGCGGGGGACACCCTGGACAGGTCGCCAGTCCATCGCAGGGCCACACAGAGACGAACGAGACAAACAACCACACACCCACTCACACCTAAGGACAATTTACCAGCCCAATTAGCCTGACAGTCATGTCTTTGGACTGTGGGAGGAAACCGGAGTACCCGGAGAAAACCCACGCACGCACGGGGAGAACATGCAAACTCCACGCAGAGAGGCCGCAGAGCCGGGACGCGAACCCACGACCTCCTTGCTGCGAGGCAACAGTGCTAACCAACTGCGCCACCATGCAGCCTTGTAACTACAACATAAAAAACTAAATAAAAAATACAAATTTGGAACAGAAAATCAGATTTTAATTAATAATATCTGACATAAATTAATAAATACGGAGAAAATCTGTCTAGAAACGTAACTGGCAGTGAGACAGGAGGAGGACGGTGTCTCAGTCCTCTGCCTGACTGTCTGTCCCTTGTCTCTCTCTCTCCTGTCTGTCTGTCCCTTGTCTCTCTCTCTCCTGTCTGTCTGTCCCTTGTCTCTCTCTCTCCTGTCTGTCTGTCCCTTGTCTCTCTCTCTCCTGTCTGTCTAAGGATGAGTTTGAGTCAGAAATGTTATCAAAACTTTCTGCAGACATTCGTTTCTCCGTTAAAACCAGCTCCAAGCGGCGGGTCGCTACTTTTTTCCACTTTCTTCCGTGAACAGAAGCAGCCTGCACGGCAAATGCTGCGTTCACAGACCGATATAAACTCAGGACATCTCAAAACCAACAACAGACGAGACGTATTTTACACAAAACAACGATGTGGATTCATGTCAAAAATAAATCTGTATGTGATTTAGTTAGTGAATAATCAACCCAACATCCGGTGGTGGAGCGGACATCGACTCTACAGGGATAACCTGCTGCTGTGTTTATGTTAAACAGGCAGCAGACTTCACATGAAGGAGCTGAAATACAGCTTTTCATGTAATGGAGGAGCTTGTTCAACAAGAGAAACGATCAATAACTTTTTAACTGATCACTGAACGTTCTAATGCCTTAAATTTTTAAATAAACTCCATCATTTCGTCCTCACCGGTCCGGCTCTGAGTGAGGAGCGGAGCAGGCAGTGAGTCGGAGCGGCCCCTCCCATCAGGGAAACGGACTGTACCAACTCACTGTGAGGATGGGGGGGACTGGAAACTTTCAAGAATTATAAATCTTATAGTTTGTTTTTAAGTAGCAAAATTTGTATTGGGCTTTCAACTGCCGGTTTTGTAATATTTAAATAAAATATGATTTGTGTTTGTTGGGATTTTGGAGGGGACAACTTTATGTGAGGGGGGACATGTCCCCCCCGGGATTTTCGCCCATGGTGGTGGGTGCACAGTTGGATGAGCCCATGTATCCGGTTCAGGCTGGGCCCAACCGGGCCCCATGGGCAAAAGCCCGGCCAGCAGGCGCTCGCTCACGTGCCCCAATAGACCCTGTGCACGAGAAAATGCTAACTTCCGGGTTTGAGACCGGATGTGCTATCTTTCGTTTCCTGTAGCTGTATTTGACGGTGAATCCTTACTGCGAAGATGGACTACAGAATCATGTCCAAATTACGAAAAGGAAAGGATCGGGTTAAAAAAAGGTTGTTGTATATCAGAGGTTGCGCTAGACTTTTTGGTTTTCCGTCATTTTGACTGACAGGGTTTAAAAAATCCGGTCATAATCTATTTTTATCCGTCACTTATTAATTTTAAAAATTATAATAATTACATTTTCAGTAGCATTATTACTCAAACACCGGGCCCATTTAGCACATAAATCCATAGGATTAGACTCTAAATTAGTCGATCAGCCAGTCATCCTATAGACATTTCTAAAAACTCCGTTTGGAGTCGAGCGCCTCGCAGCGAGGTGCAGCTCTGTGCGCTCGACGGGACTCTGATTACAGAATATTAACGTTCATTATGAGATCATGAGAGACAGTGAGAGAGGGATGAGGGGTTCACATATTTTTCATTGAGATACTCGGGGGGGGGGGGGAAACCTGGCGCTGATGTTTAATGCGACATCCTCGCGTTTGGAGTCCAGTTCTATGTGCGCGCAGCTCGCGGAGCAGATTTTGCGTGTCAACAAACCTCCACAGCCTATGAAAGCTACTCTGAGGGCGCATTACAACAGGAAGTGTAGTTAATCCATATCTGATCGCGCACTGAGCACCGGATTGCAAACGGGCGTTTGAGCAGTTCGGGTCTGACACCTGATGCGCTCTGGAGGAGTGTTCTTCTGCTGCAGAGCGCAGGACGTCTGGATCACAGGTCTGCACACAGCAGCACAGAACCTCAGTCTGGGCTGCAGGTATTGGTGGAGATGCTGCACTATTTCTGCATCCTTGGTTCGAATTATTAGAGGGGACAATTCAGTGATTTCCTATGACGGTATGGACGGGCAGGCTCGTGCGCAAACCTGTCAGAATGACCGGCGCCCAAAGTAAAAAAAAACAAAAAACGGTTAAATACGGGAAATTTCCGGTTAACGGGACCCCTGCTATATATTAGGATTTACGATGGGGAAGGTTGTGAACACCTCATCTCTCTCTCTCATGAAATCATAATGAACGTTAATATTATACAGAGTCCCGCAAAGCGCACAGAGCTGTGCCTCAGCTGCTGCTGCGCTGCGCTCCACTCCGGAGAGTTTTTATTTCTATCTGATGACTGGCTGATGGACTAATTTAGTGTCTAATCCTATGGATTTATGTGCTAAATGGGCCCGGTGTTAGATCAATCGAATAGGAACCGAGCGATCTGCAGCTTCTAAACAGGTTCTCCAAACCGCGACCGTCAGCGGAGGATTACACAGCATGTAAACAAACCGTAAAAAAGCCACAGCATATACACAAATAATTTACGTTGGTAAGGGTCTCAAACTATAAGTATTGACGATGGGGAAGGTTGTGACTTACCTTCAAAATGAGATAAATCCTGCGAAATATAAAATGTGAAGCCTTTCTCTCGTTTGCTCTTTGGCGCAGGGAAAAACGATCAACAAGTCGGTGAACATCATCAACAGAAATATTAGGCAAATGCCCTAGACATCTAGAAGAATTTAAATCGCTGCTTAGTCCACTCATTTTGTCGACTTCTTCGGGAATACAAGACAGTAAATAGGGTGCGACCAGGCGAGAATATCAAACCGGAAATAAAACACTGGACAGGAGTCTTCCCACCGGAAGTAGCATATGCTAACGTGCACAGGGTCTATCCCAGACCTGGCTCCAGGGTTGGACCCCGGTAACCCTCTGGGCTGGGTACTCAAACTCTTTGATGTTGTCTCCATGAAAGGTCTTCTGAACCACTCTTTGTCTCACCCTTCACTTGTTTGCCATGGGAGGCTCTACCAGGCCAGCCCAGACAACATAGCTCCAGATTGTTAGGGCACTCAAACTCCTCCACCACGATAAGGTGATGGTTCAAGGGGGAGCATTAAAAGCTTGCAGCAAAATGAAAATCTAATCATGTCACCAGACAAGGTATAAAAGTTGTGAATAAGATGGAAAAAAGATTTAGTGACACAATTTCACTTAGTAGAACCTGACCTGAATCAGGTCAAGCTGCACTTTCCACTGATAAGGCATTTCAGTTCTGAGTAAACTGACATATTTGAACTGGAAGTTGTGAATAAGTGACTATTAACTATATTCTTTTACTGCCTGAAGACATTCTGCTGGTTGTAATTTTTCACTTTCCAGAAAAACAAAAAGATCTGCTCAACAATTTTCTATACATTACATTTTATAAACCAATTAGCTGGATCCTCTTGTTTCTCTTAGTAAGTAAAACTTTATTTATATACAGTAGCATCTATTAAGATAAAAATCACAAAGTGTTTCACAAGACTACATTAAAGCACAACACATGTTAATAACAAAACACACACTAACATAAGCAGATTTTAAAAGCTCTGACTTTTAAAAGAAGTCACTGAGTCTGATCTAAATGACAGAGAGTTCCAGAGTCTAGGAGCTCTGTCTCCTTTTGTTTCCTGTTTTGTTTTGGGGACTAGAAACATGCCTTGGTCAGAAGACCTCAGGGGCCTGATGGGGTGTAATGATACAAATAATTATGTAAGTTGGTGTCTTTCTTTGAAGGGCTCTCCAAGTCAGAACCAGGATCTTGCAATGCACTCGAACACACACCAGGAGCCACTGCGGCTGTATTAGCAGTGGAGTCACCTGGGTATGTAATCCAATGTAAAGGATTTAGTCAGCCTGGCATCAACCTTCTGTACAGTCTGCAACTGGTCTAAGGAAGTTTTTGATAGGTGCAAAGTGCATTACAATAATCCAATAAAACGAAAACAAAAGCATGAATTAAACCTTCCATTTCAAGATGACAATGGAGTCAAGTTTTGGTGATTTTTCTCAAGACATTGAAACAGAATTAAAACAGAAATCTGATAAGTGTAAAACCTGAGTCAAAGCAAAGCAATAAAACTAGAAACTAGCAGACAGTTGATGACATCATCTTTTCTGAATGGACATCAGCAGAACTCCTCCTCTTAAGGTGACCTCATTTCAGCTCAGGTCAGAGGTATTAGACTACTACGATGTGGGCGTGTCCAGGTCACAAGTTCTTATCTTTATTCACATCAGCTTTGCAAAATGTTTGAAATACTGAAAGATCATGGGACACTTTTATGAAATGCTGCTGCTAAATCTGGAGAACAAAATGAATGTAGACTTTATAAGTAAGCTTACTCAGCTTTTTAAATGTCATTATTGTTTAAAATTCTCACCCCATGTTTAGAACGAAGAGCATTAGAAACCACTGGGACTGATTCTAGAAGTCAGCTGACATTTTCCATCATGCCTCAACAGCCTCTGCAGCGCATTACTTAGAAAATGAGAAATCATCAGATAGTAACGATTTCATTTAGATATCCTGCAACTTAGCAGATCAGGTCTCAGGGGTGAGTCGAGGACATGAAGAAAAACCAACACAACTGAGGGGAAAAAAATGACAAAAAGCAATTTATGAGGTACCAGTCCCAAAAAACAAACTACTAGTAAACTTGCTAAAGTCAAATTCCAACTTGGAAGACTGGAAGTTTCTGACAAACTGCACCTTGAAATCTAATATGGCTGCCTGGCATTTAAAGTGGTAAAAATACAATTTCACTTTAGTTTTTTCTGCATTAAAAATATAGCACATAATTCAGCACTAGTTTTATTAGGAAGCATGTTGCCACATTGTTTAATAATGTAAAGAAATGCATCAGTATTGTTTAAAATCAGTCCAGTCATTGAGCTGAACAAATACTGGTTTTCTGATCTGACTCAGAGTAGATATAAAAAGCATAATATGGAACCTTTAAAGAAAATAGACTGAAATAAAGCTGAATTCAGATCAGTTCAGAGATCAGACTCCCATCTGTAGCACCTCAGCATATCACAAAATACGTTTTTTTAAAAGGTGATAGTGCACATTTTAACCCCTGTGTCCTCATGAAGCATGTACTAAACTTAAATGAAAAAATTAACAAATAAACCAACAAAAGTCTAAAAAACTATGTGAATATTTTATACAAATTGTTTTAATTGCCTCAAATGAGAATTTTAAAATCCAAAATAAGAAGTAGTTTTACTTGATTTGAACATTTAATTATTTAATGATTACGTTTTTTTAAACAAAAACTATACAAGACATCTAAAATAAGATATAACATGGAAAACACTTATTTTTCTTCTTTTTTCATATTTTGAGTTTATTACATGTTCTAGCCACATGGAGGCAGAATATATCCACTGCTGAAATATGAGAAATTAAACAAGAAACCTTTTGTTTTAAGAAGGTTTTAAACTTAAGCTCCCTGAAATGATCATGAGGGAATAATCATTATTTGGTCAGAAGTCACTAATTTAATCAAGATTCAGAGATTGAATGACCTTTTCATTGCCAATTTTAAATTAGAGAATAAAACACAATATTCAGGTCATAAGTAAACATCAAGAGTTAAAAAGTAGACAGTAATATTTCTTCAAAATATGAATCTAAATATAATTAAATTAATAGATTATGAGTGGTATAAAAGATCAAAATAATATTATACGATATAATAATAGAAGCAAATCAGGACCATCAGGAATCTGTCTTTCTGTCTGGTGGTTCTTTCCTGGCTGCTGCACAGCCGCCTAAGGGCAAGGAGACAGTTTGGGCGTGGAGTGGGCGGAGCCACTGTTGAGGCCTGCTTTCCTGTTTTTGCAACTTGTGGTCTAGATATATGAGATGAACAGTAGGCTGCATCTGATGGTTCCTTGTGCACACCACAGAGATCCAACATTTAAAATCTACAAAATAATCATTTTGCATATCTGCCTTATTTTTGGAAGAGCAGTAAATCTGTATTGATTTTTAGTCATATTTCCTTCACTAATGAACACAGTTCCAATCTCTTTGAAAACAAGGGTCTTTTATAACGAAATAGTCAAGGAAATCAAGTCAAGAACATCAGGCTAAAAGGAAGGTAATTAGCATATACTGTAGATTATAAACAGATTTAATTGGGTTAATAGGTCAAATATTCAAATTGCAAATAAAAAAAAAGACTATTAAAGAACATTCTTACAGTCCCATAACCTCAGTGTTTCTCTTTTGAAACATGAAGTTAAGGGTTGATAACAAACTATGCATCCACACCACAGCTGTGGCTGAACATTTACAAGTAGGCTATATCTGTTGCATGAAGTTCACACAATTTATTTTAAACACAATGTTGCATATTTAAAATGTATTTAAAAAATGAAGTATTTTTTGATGTATCAAAGTTTTATAAATGTTTCAAATGATAGTTCAGTTCTAATCTATGATGGGTAGAGTTCCACAACATCTGTTATCCTCCTTAGGTCTCTCCTTCCTCCCATAGATCCCTATGAATTCACACTGACCGGTGAATTTTTTAAGCCAATAAAATTTGAGTTTCCGCATTGTTGGCTGTCAATCAACATGCATGCGCATCATGCAAACCTGTAAAGGTGGGGCTGCACACAGGACGCCCAGTGTCTTCCTGTTTATAGTCGCTATACTGGAAGAGCGCAGTCTGTCATGGAGAATACCTATGACCTTCATGACCTATGACCTTCATCAATGTGAAGAAGACCAGGGAGATGATCGTGGACTTCAGAAGGAGCAGACACCCTCCTCTTACCTCCCTGCACATCGGAGGGACAGCAGTGGAAGTGGTCTCCAGCTTCAGGTATCTGGGTGTCCATGTATCAAATGACCTCACCTGGAGCTGACACACTTCCAGCCTGATTAAGAAGGCACACCAGACAGTAAGGGCTGTGACCGGGACCAGAGAAACAAATTTCGTTCCATCTCATGTTTGAAATGTGCTGAAATGACAATAAAAATCCTTGAATTCTTGAGAGGTCGGACCAAACTTTTGCTATAAAGTTAGCCATTCCCCAGCTACCGAGGGCTACATCAATTTCAGAAAGAAAAACAAGAAAAAGTCCAACAACTAAACTCACAGAAAAATGCATTAGAGACCAGAGTGACGTGTGTGCACATAGAGGTGGGGTTAGAAGGGGCGGGACGGGGAGAAGGGATGTTTGAGGGGCCTTGGTACATTGGATTCAAAATATTCTCTCTCACTAAAAAACTCTGCACTGCAGCTTTAATGCACTTTTTTAGGTTGTAAGTGTGCAAGGAAATTTATGTCAAAGTTTTTGAGTGGTGAGAGCCAAAAGGTGTTACTTCTCACAAAAATTTAACAGAAAAAACTCATGCGTTCAATTTTAGAAACGCTTTAGTTTGTTCTGCAGACTGTGTTAGAAGTTTCCAACTTTCAGCCTTGTTATTGCTCATATTTTTTTGTTAACTATTCAGAAACACAAAAAATTGAACAGCTTCCACATAAGATAAGAGACATTCTTTGTTTTCAACAGTCAGGCATAAATTTGGTTAAAATTCAATCCGCTTTAAATAGTAATAAAAACATTTTAGGGCCTGAATCAACACAGGAAGTAGAATCCCAACAGTCACAGAGGGAGGACTTTTACTACAAACAATCTGTTAAAAAGTCACTATGCTGTTGCACCATCAGATTACTTCTTGATATTTCAACAATATTGTGTTACTTCAGTTAGAAAAAGCACAACCTGTGGTAACAAAAATGTGCTAACACTGATTTCTTCTTCCTATTTCACCAGTGTTTTATTACCACAGTCTGGAAACGAATCCAGGGCTTGTTATTTGTGAGCCACTGTTAGAACAGCTGTGCTGTTAACTCCCTCTGTTTTGAGGAAGTTTCTCACTTTCTAAACTCTGTCAAACTGTGCTCAATCAGAGCCTTAAACGCCACATGGAGTTTGACTTTGCTGCACATGTCAGTTAAAAGAATTCATGTATTTAAAAGGTTTGAGTGCCTCTTGATTATTTAGGTGTAAAAAGAACAAGAATAGTGATTTATTACAGATTAAAAGAAGCAGTAATGTCCAAATGCTTTTGTTGAAATGTTAGGATTTTTTTATGAAATAGTTAATAATTTCAAAACATTTCCAAACTTTAAAGTTATATCCTGTAATTCAATAAATAAAAAAATATTATCTGCTAGGCGGTAAAAAGAAAAGATGCCATAGGTTTTATGTGCACACCCTCAAACTAATACTTTGTGGAAACACTTTTTTAAAAATTTTATAGCACATAGTCTTCTTGGGTAAGAGAAGAATTTTGATTTTGAAATGCAAATTCCTGATTCCCCCTTGCAAAGTGCTTCAGTTTGGTTAAATTGCAAGATGATTTCCCGTGCACAGCCCTATTGCAGTCACCCTACAGGTCTGAACTCTGGCTAGGTCATTCTAAAACCTTTTTTTTATTTCATTCACTCTGTTGATTTGGGTGTGTGTTTGGGGTCAGTGTCATGGTTTTAAAAATTGACATTTCTAAGACACCTGGGGCTCTAAGTCCAAAATTGACTGGTCTTGAGTGAAAAGGGTACCTCTAAAAAATTGAATTTTGTGAAAAAGTTCAATATTTTCTGTCACTCATTTCAGAAAGTAAAGCTCATATCTTAGAGACTTTTAACATAAGGGGGATATTTCAAGCCTTTTTTAAATCTGAAAAGCATTTATTTATTTATTTGTTTGTTAATTTATTTAGGGCTGCATGGTGGCGCAGTTGGTTAGCACTGTTGCCTCGCAGCAAGGAGGTCGTGGGTTCGCGTCCCGGCTCTGCAGCCTCTCTGCGTGGAGTTTGCATGTTCTCCCCATGCATGCGTGGGTTTCCTCCGGGTGCTCCGGTTTCCTCCCACAGACCAAAATACATGACTGTCAGGCTAATTGGGCTGGTAAATTGTCCTTAGGTGTGAGTGGGTGTGTGGTTGTTTGTCTCGTTCGTCTCTGTGTGGCCCTGCGATGGACTGGCGACCCGTCCAGGGTGTCCCCCGCCTCTCGCCCCCTGACCGCTGGAGATAGGCACCAGCTCCCCCGCGACCCTCTGTGGAGGAATAAGCGGCTTCAGAAGATGGATGGATGGATGGATGGTTAATTTATTTAAATATTGACTTTTTCATTATGTTCAGGTTTTTTTAGATGCACCTGTGATCATGAGTCCATCCACCGTGACAAAAGTCGCAGTTCCAACTAAAGACCTGCAGCCACAGAGCATGATGCTGCCACCATGTTGGTTTGGTGATCTGTTGCAGTCTTCAATGGTGAGTTCCTTAGGGATGTTTATGGTCATTCACTTGACAGATTGTTTAATCCAAAGCGACATACAACAATCAACCTAGCAGGCATGCTGTGATCTGTGGGGGAAACTGAAGCATCTGGAGGAAACCCATTCAGAGGAGAGGGAGAACATCCTAACTCCACGCAGACAGGCTGCAGGATTCAAACCTGCAAGCTTCTTGCTGCAAGGCAACGGTGCCACCAACTGTGCCATGTGATGTGAAAGCAAAGGGAACTTTAGGTAATAAAGCTTTAATAAAATAAATCTTAAGTGGAAGTCAATTTGCCGACAAGAAGATGTTTTAATCATAAATCATGAACAATCATCCGGCTGGCTCAACTAGGATTCAGGATGATTACAGTTTCACATGTTAGGCTCCAGATGTTGGAGGAGGAGAAGAAACTCTGACACAGCTATCAGGGGCGTTTAACATTTAGATGATTATACTTTGACATGAGCTGACAAAAAACACCCCCACCCACCCACATGGCCAAATTTGTATTAACCTTTATTTAACCAGGAAAGTCAAGAATCTCTTTTACAAAAAAGATTAGGGAGAACATGTTAACTCCACATAGAAAGGTCACATCTGGGATTCAAACCTGACCTTCTTGCTGCAAGGCAACAATGGTAAGAACGGCGCCACCATGCAGCCCAAATGAGTAATTGTCTTAGAAAACTCTAACTTTCTCTACCTGACTCAAAATATGGATGCATAACACATTTTCTTAAACTCCCCTTCAAGTGTAGCATATGGAAATGAGGACAATATTGAAAAAGTCAGAGTCCCTATCACACTTTGTTCTGGAACAGTCTCCCTTCACCTAGAATCTACAGACCTCTAAATAGTTAACCCTACACAAAATCCTTTTGTTCCTAAGTTTTGACATGAAATATGTAATTAATCAATAATACTTGTTCATCATTCAGTAATTCATATTATTTAGAAATCAATGGTTTATTGATTTTACATTCATATACTATAACTTCTTTATTCATGGAATAACTCGTGTTCAAATCGTGATGTTTCAAATGAGTTTCAGTACAATGTTTAAGTTAATCTAATATATTAGTAATGTGATATTAATATAATATAATGATTTATTTAGGTTTAAACCATAAAGTGATTTAAAGTTTCATTCTAAGTTTAAATGACTACGTCCAATGTTCCTACTTTCTTGAGATAAAGTGTAGGAGCGACTTTTGATAATGTTCCACCTAAAAGAAAATGTGTAAGCTTTTGATTCGCTCATCAGGAGCTGATACAGATAGTGTATTGATACGCCATCCTGACAGTCCACATCTGTCTGGACTGGGTCCACGTCAGAGTCAAAGTCCAAGTCCTGAGTCTGCTGAGAGCAGTGGTGTCTCATCCAGCCATGAGGGATGGGGTACCATCTGAGTCCTGTAGCGAAGAGCCAATCCTGCTACCCTCAGATTAAGCCATCAAGGCCAACAAAGCCAGAGGTGGCTGATCTAGTCTGCTATCCTGGACGAGACTCCGGGGTCACCTGGGGCCACAGAGATCTAATTCATACGTTTGGGGGAGCTGACCTCCTTTAAGTCCAGCTGAGGCCGACCACGAGGAGTTATTAATCCGACGGGAAGCTGACTGAGATGAGTAAACCTTGGCTATATCTATAAGACTGGCGTCAGATTGTTAATTATTCATAAATAATAATCATTTAGACATAGATTAATCCAAGCCTGGTTTCATTCCCTTTGGTCAACTCACACCTATTTCTCAAGAAACTCTGAATGAGATTTCTCATAAGCCTAAAATTTAAATGTTATGTGTTAGTTTGTTTGTTGATTGATTAGTTTAATAATTAAGCAGATTTTTCATATAGTTGTCACTCTTTCATTTTATTAACAAAGGAAGTTCACTGGACATCAAATAACCTATCTTCAGATCCAATCACAGATTAAAACCAAACAAAATTCATCCTCATGTTTATGAATATTAGGATTTTGTTTGATCACTTTATATCTGATTCAACCCCCTTTATAAGTATGTAATAACACAACACAAGCAAACTGTACTATTGTTCTTTATTTATTAAATTCTTTAAATTTACTGAAATATGATGTTGTGGACGAGGATGATGATGATGATGATGAAGATGATGAGCAGCTGTCATGATAATGTGATGGATGAATAGAACTCAATTTATCTGCTGCAGCAAATTTATTTTCAAAAAGTCTCGTTTCTTTTACAGTTATATTAAATTATCTGAGAGCAGCCATAGTTGATCATGATTCAACTATTTTGTGTGTTTATTCTCAAGCTGTAATCCATAGAAAGAGATTTCCATGAGCTGAGCTTTTCATCACTTTCAGTAAATACATAGATCTCCATCTTATTGTATATAGAAATGTCTTGGGGTCACTTGCATAACTTAACTCCATTATACCTGCAGAGCCTGCACAAATAGAAAAAAAACACAGTGGTCACTTTCAAAATAAAAGCAGTTTAAACTTGTTTACATTTGGTTTCTTCAAATAGTTTACTGGTTTGTGGATAATTGGTGCTTGTTATTGTTTATTATCTCTTTCAAAACAATTCTAGTAAATCTGAGGTTTGAGAATTAGATAAAAGCCTCATAAAATCCTAAAAGCATCCTTCTCACCACTGGTGTAAACTCCTACTGGCTCCAGCTGGGAGGAGTTTACACCTTTTAGAATTGTAACCAGAAAGTTCCACTTGGTTTCATTAGATCATATAACACATTTTCTTAAAGGACTTTTAGTAGACTCTTTTTTTTTTGTTGCTAAATTTAGCTGGGCCCAGACTTTCAGTCAACATGTGGAGAATAAAGGAGATAATTGTCACATATAATGCACTTCCAGTAATTGCCAGGAATTCCTGCAGCTCCTCAGCGCTGCAGGCCTCTTGGCAGCCCTCCTGACCCAAGTTCAACTTGTCTTTTCATCAAAGAGGCACATCCAGCTCTGGCTAATGTCATTCTTGTTTCGTGTTTTAGTCCCTTCCTGATGACTGGCTTCACTGTATTCCCTCAGTCTGTCTAATGCTGTGGAATTTTTTTTGTACGCTTTCTCTGATTTCTCCACAATGAAGTCCTTTTAAGGCCTTATAAGTGATACTATGTGATGCATTGTGTAAATAAATCCTTATGACAGCTAAACTTGATTTCAGGTTAATGTGTTTTAGTTCATCAATGGAATCTGCAATCTGGTATTGGCACAAAAAAGCTGCATGAACCTTAACAGGTTTGAGCATCTGATTGTAGTTGTCCTCTCTGCACAATCTAAAGATGGATGTCTGTCACAAATGGAGCAATATTTTCTGAAAGTGAGCTCCAGATTTGAATGACTAAAGAACAGACCTGTGTGAATGACACCTGACTGGATCAGGCTGAAACAGTCAAGGATGAAATTCCTAATCAGACATTTAGTGCTTTCCACATCAGAACTACTACATTCATATATTTTATTTTACTTCATTTTAAAATAATATTTATTCCAAACTGTAATGTGATGTGTTGTAATGGTCTCTTTCTTCAAAACCTCACAAGAATCTGAACTTGTGTTGTGTACACTTTTTATATCCATTGTAACTTATTTATTCTTAATTTCTGACATTTATGTTGCAACTTTTGACAAGCAGGTCATCCTATTGAAGCACTTAAATAAGAAAAATTTGAGAAAGGAAAAAAATTAGTACGGCATAAGGTATTTGATTAGAAAACTAATCATTGTGACCTTTAATTACCTCAATATCAATATTATCTAATTACATTAAAATATGACCCTTATTGTCCTAAATTAATAAAAATCAAAGTAATTTTTTCTTGTTTTTTAAGCTCACATAAACCACTAAAGATATCTGCGAGGACTAAAGACCTCAGCTCATAAAAAAGATAAAGGGACAGTTTTTAATCGGTCTGGTATGAAGTCACTTAAACATCTGGGATCTGATCAGTTAAGTAGCAGAGAGGCTTGTTGATGAGTGTCAGCTGTTTTGGTGTGAATGAAACTAACAACACGGCTGCATGGTGGCGCAGTTGGTTAGCACTGTTGCCTCGCAGCAAGGAGGTCGTGGGTTCGCGTCCCGGCTCTGCGGCCTCTCTGCGTGGAGTTTGCATGTTCTCCCCATGCATGCGTGGGTTTTCTCCGGGTATTCCGGTTTCCTCCCACAGACCAAAAACATGACTGTCAGGCTAATTGGGCTGGTAAATTGTCCTTAGGTGTGAGTGGGTGTGTGGTTGTTTGTCTCGTTCGTCTCTGTGTGGCCCTGCGATGGGCTGGCGACCCGTCCGGGGTGTCCCCGCCTCTCGCCCCTTAACCGCTGGAGATAGGCACCAGCTGCCCCGCGACCCTCTGTGGAGGAATAAGCAGCTACAGAAAATGGATGGATGGATGAAACTAACAACAGGTGCAACAAAGAGGCAAAAATGAGACAACCAAACAGCAGGCATGGTTTTTGCAGGTGAGGGTCACAAACACTTTTTCCCCTCTATTCTTTTTTGTCTGCTTTTTAGTAGTTTTGCATTTGATTGTGATCAGTGTCACTACTGGTAGCACGAGGCGGTACCTGGACCCAGAGGTAACACAGACACCAGGATGAAACATCAATGTGTAGCTTTGCCAGAAGGATTGCTGTGTCTTCTAGCAAAAGCCTCACGAGTATGTAGGCTGGAGGACTGTCCTGACCTGAATCTAACAGAACATCTCTGGACCATCAGATTTAAGTCTATCCAACACCACCGGGTATTCAGCTGCATAAATGTTAAAATAAAACTCTTGAATTCACACGAATGTTTAGGTATCCATAAAATGCTAAAATAAATATGTATACAGGAGCTTTTGTAGATCACAAAAACCACTAAAAGTTTCCACTTGCAACAGGGGCGGATCTGGGGGGGACAACAAGCTTGGCCCCCATGTAGCCCCATGTTAAGTGCTTAGTGTTTTAGAATGTACCCCTTTAAAATAGCAGTTGGCCCCTGCCTGGCCCCCTCTCTAATTTTTTTCTAGATCCGCCACTGACTTGCAAGTACTGTATCTCAGTTCTACATTTTCACAAGTATAGAAGGTGACAACAGCTAAAACCACAGTTTTGCAGATTGCTGATGCATTGAGCTTTGTGGGATCATGATTTTACCTTAGCAGGGGATGGCTGATCATGTGGCTGTGCTTCCTCATGTGGAGACCACAAGAACAGATGCAACAAGAGCTTTTTCCTTTTATTGTGTCTCTGCACAGGTTGTATCATAAAACAACTGTGATGTTTTGTCAAATGCCTGGCGCTAACTTTAAAAACAGCATATGGCTAAGGGTTGGAGGTCTTCTTTAAACTATTGTCTCCCTCACAATCCCACTCAATTTTGCAACAAGTTCTCTGTGCGAGGTGAAATCCTTCCTCATTCAGTCACACAAAAGTTCCAAAAAAAAGCATCCTCTCTTTCCTCACAAAGCTGCAACACAGTCACAGCTTTTTGAAACCACGCCCATTACATATAAAAGCACATGGGTGCCAACCCTCCACCGACCATTTTACACAGACACTGACCAAGAAACCAGAACGGCAATCCCCTTGAAGCCAGATGGAATCCGGCCAGCCACGCTCGGTTTACCCATCCTATCTTGGATGGTCAATTTTTAACACTTTTTGTTGTTGCCTGCCTCTTGGGATTGCTGCCATCATCTTCTCCACCAAGGTAAGACAGAAATTCACCGAGCATCAAGCGTTTTTGTTGAAAGGTTTTGCTCTACTGGAGATGTCTGAGACACGCCCTAAAGTTTAACAAATGTTTGAGACTCTTCTAACATTTAGTTTTATGTTGGTAACCAAAGCATCTCTAATATAACGTCAGATTTTGGAAATGTATTTAAATTTTTTTTTTTTTTTTTTTTTTTTTTTTTACAATTTTACATGATTGAGAATTTAAAGGCTTTCTGTAACAGAAAGTTTGGTGCTCAAAATATATCCTAATAAACATGAATTAAAATAAACTCATTATTAAATTATGTTAAATATATGATTTTCTTTTTATACAAAGAATGCACTTTAATGAAATTGTCATTAATTTTGCATATTGTCTCACTGAAGGCAAACAGTGCTAACGAGACTGGAAACACAGTTGCTGCTCAGGAGGCATCTAAGACAGCCAGGACGCTTAACATCATTGCATGCGTCTGTGGAATCATTCTTATTATCATCATCATCGCTGTCAGACTCAGTGCACCTCAGCCTCAAACCTGAAGGGGGGAGTCAGAGCTGGAGATTCTACAAAGCCCGTCCTCCCTTCTTCACAAACAGAGGCCAAAGACACAAACAGATGTTGTTGCATGTTTTGTCTCAGGTTGTCATCTACCTTTGTTATTAACACAATGCTGTAAAGCATGATCTGATTGCACTCAGCATGTCAGATAATTCTGCATATTTGTAAAAGTTGTTCATTGCTTTTATGTAAAAATAATAAACAAACTACAATGAAAGCTGGAAGTTGTGTCCATCAGTGTGGGTGGGGTTAGATAGATAAAGCTGATTTAATTCCACCCTTTCTTTACATAATTAGTTCATTTACTTCCTGTTTTTTCCATTTCATCTTCATTTTGTTACCCCACAGTTTGTGAACAAAGATCTATTTTGCAATATATTTACAGATAGCATACACCTACACACACATTTGATCATTACAACTATGATCACATAAATACACACACTTTATTTTTTAGTATTTAAACACATTTTATGAGTCCTTCCTCCTTGTAAAAATCATATTATTGTGCCACTTTTTAATGTTTTGGACGTCACCTCCGTTCATCACTCAGTCTGTTCCAAAGCTTCACTCCACAGATTTGACCTCATGGACGGATGGAATTAATTTATGAAGTGTGTTTTCTTCTGAAGAGGTCTGGTCTGTGGAAACATGACTGCTGAAAAACAAACAAAAAAGGTTCTTTATTATCAAATGCATGTTGTCTACAGCCACTTCGTGTCCAAAGGAGAGCTGCCCTGCCTCAGAGTGTTTCGCCTCTTAGCCGCTAGCTGGGTTCTTTATTCCCCCACATCTGGCTTCCATTTTCATGTATGATTGACAGTGACCAATCCATAAGTTATGGTGTTTTCTGGCCCCTATGTAAATTTTTCTGTCTAGGTGACGCTCGCTCACATCTGTTTCTGGTTAAGACTTGAGGCCCACATAGTTTCAGTTCATTCAGTTTAGACATTTCTGAGACTAAGCAGAAACACACTGTATCATTCACTTCATTTACTGTGTTTTTCCAACTCTGTTCTCTCTTCTAAACTGCTTTAGAGTTGGTTGATCAGTTTAGCTTATTGCCCAGTTTGACACCTTTGTAGGACATCCTCATTTCCACCGACAGATGGACACAAAAGAGGGTGGACAAATAGTCCTGCGTGAGTCCACCACTTCTGTTTTGTGGTCCTTTTCAGTTGCAGATGGTTTTCCTCACATCTAACAACGCATTTAATCTAATTTAATTTAATAACCATATACAAATCAGGCCAGAAAAATATGAATACCGAGTACCTGTTTTTTGTCATATTAGACAAATGTTCAACATGAGTTTATAAACTTTATTTCCTCTGACCTGATTCTGCCTGTAAGGATCTTTTGATTTTTGACTATTCATCTTTGGCATTTGAAAATAATGAAAGGTTATCGTGTCCTTACATTCTCAGAAAACAAATCTCCCAGAGCAAGAATACAGTATAATTTAAAAGTTTACTAAAATATTTGTTGAAGAAAAACTAGAGTGCAACTAGTCACAACTCAGGTCTTCAGTTTGGATATGGGACATGATGAACACAAGAGAGATGTCTCTCAGCCTTGCGACACTGATGATGGGGAAATTACATTTCCTCTGCATCCTGTAAACATGCAACTAAGAAAAAGACTTCTGAAGAAGCATCTAGACAATAGCTTATTCATGCTTGAAATGTTTTTAAGGTACAAACTCTGGAATAGACCACATTTTCACATCAAGAAGAAAAAAATGTTAAAGAATAATTTAATTTGACTGCAATCAATGATTTACTTCAATTCATACAATTTTAGATAAAATCACAGTTTGCAAATCACCACAGAGCCCACACAGGAAGTTTGAACACTTGTGATTTTTAGTAACAGGAAAGTCACCTTCTGATTTGATCTTTTAAAAAAAGTGTTTCTGCAAAAGTTAAACCAAATGTTCCACTCTGATTCTGTCAGACATATTTTCTTTCGACATTTAAGTACGCTTTGCGTGCAACGTGCTCATTTGTGGGTTTCCTTCCCATTGCAGCCAATAAAATACTTGCTACAAACCCACAGTGGCAGACAAGGCAAACGAAGCATGGCCTTCCCCTCCTCTCAGTGAGACAGAAGAAGTATATTCTCTCCTAAATCTTTTTCTGCTGTCGAAACCAGGAGGTTTTAAGAAAATGCCACATCACTTCTCATGTATCAACCAAGGTTATAATAGTTTTGCATTTTTCATTAGTTTTTATTTTTGTTTAGTTTTTGTTTCAAATTTTGGATTCTATTTAGTTTTAATTAGTTTTTACCGTCTGTTTGCTAGTTTTAGTTAGTTTTTATTTTTTGAAAACGCTTAGTTTCAGTTTAGTTTTTATTAGTTTCAGTATTAGTTTTAGTCTTTTGTAATATGACTCACATATCAGGGACAAGACGGATACACAGTGAAATAAATTGTGTTCAACAAAATCACAGAAAATCATAAATGTGTTATTTTGAACAGGTGAGCTACCATACACTCCAGTTAAGTATCAAAGGAATATAGCAAAGTAACAACAAATTAAATCAATGGTGTATATTTGCTCTTGACATTGAGGACCAGGATGAGACGTGCACCAGGTTTTTAGGGGGTTTGATCGCACGCTGAGACAGGAAATATTTAAAGTGCAGATTTGGCTCAGTGCACATAAACCTGTTCTGATCCTGTCAGTTTGACCCAGAACCAGACCTCCTCTTGGGTATCAGCCCCATGGTCCCCTTGGTCCTGGGTCAGCTGGTTCCAGAAGCATCTTAGAGGGGTTTTGACCAGGATAGAGACCCAGAACCAGACCTGCTCCATGGGTAACAGCCTCAGGTCCCTGTTAAGTTTAAATCCTCAAGTTTAAGTGTTTTCTATTATTGAGGAAACAGTCAGACATCATCTGCTGGTGTCTGCCCTGCAGGTCACTGATTGGATAAAATGTCTTTAAAAGTCATGGCTGATACTTAATAAAACAGCCTCCTGATGATAAAATATGTTTAAAAAAACGCCACCACACGTCATTTACTCCACAGCACGTTTAAAACATGATCGCACGTAATTTACAACACCGATTCACAGCGCGTTTACTCATAAAAAACTAAAACTAAGCTGATATTCTCTATTAATTCAGTTAGTTTTGTTAACGCTCATTGCAGTTTTAGTTAGTTTCAGTTATTTTTTTAATTTTAGTTTTATTTTTATTTCAGTTAACGAAAATGTTTTTTTAATTTTAGTTTTTGTTATTTCGTTAGTTAACTATAATAACCCTGGTATCAACATTTAAAAATATCCACCAACAAGTCGCTCTTTTATAGTTAAACACTTTCTTCCCCTAGCTCCCAAAACGTTCCTTTTTTTTTTTACATGCCCTGTTCTGGCAGTCGAGGTCGACAGAACGATGGGTCTAAAAGCTTCACAGTGTCAGCAGATTTACTCCACAACAGGAGGAGTCCTAGTTGCATCCATTCATGGCATGACAGACCACATCTGGCACTGGAGTAGACGAGCAGAGAGACTAGCAATGAGAGGAAAAAATAATAAAAATGGGGCAAAAAGAGGGAGAGAAAAGACAGCAGGGAGGAGATTCAGCCTATTAACCTATCCCTCTGAATGTTGATCATTTTGTTGTTCCTATTCACGTCAGTATGAATATCCAGCAAGATTTTCCTTTTTTTATTTTACAAGTCAGACCTGATGTGTTTTCAATGTGTTCCATTAATTTTAAGCAGTCTCCTCAACCTTCAATTCATAATTAACCTTATAGACTTCCGCAGCATCTATTCCTAATAAGATTCACCTAATCTAATGAGGATCTAAAAATATAGATAATGATCCTGATTAGTCAAACAGTTGCTACCAACAGAACAACAGAAACTAATGGTCTCAGCTCACACACCAGCTTTATTTCTCTCAGCGACACTCAAGTGAAAACGGTATCCTCACATAGGTAGAGATATAAACGTAAAGATTTTTAAAAATACAGTTTCCTTTTAACTTTTTGGAGTAACACTAGAGTAAAGCTCATTTCACCAGCTGTGACAGATGGCTTCAGGCTCAAGTTTCTTGTGTCTGAGATCCAAAAGTCCAAAATAGAAATAAACAGGCAGAGCATTTGCCGATCTGTTAATGTGAAGAGCATCAGTGGAGATCTGGAAATACTATAGTATATCTTTACAAGAGCCCCTGGCCCACAGCCTGGGCTCTGCCGGCCCTGCTGCTGGTATTATTACAGTTTGTGTTCTAAGGTAATGTTAACTCAATCCTTTGATTGTGTGCTTTGCATTTGCAGCAATCAGTCTAGTAAACTCAGCTGGTTTGTTTGCATTTGACACCTTTAGGAGTTTGATGAATTTGGGTATATATAAACAGTATATATAGGGAGGGAGGAGATCAGGGAGACGAGGCACACCTGTGGAGGATAAAGGCCAATTCATCCGCCACAAAAAGAAAGAGCTTTGTTCTCGCTGGGGGTCTCAGAGAACACATGACGTCATTTTGTTCTTGCAGCCCCAGTTTGGCAGAGCTAACAGCTTGTTTTTGTACACATCAGCCGAGCAGAACTTTTTTCTGTCCTAGAGCAACTGCTGTGATTGGTCAGAAAGGGAGAATGTGCGGTTGACGTTGTACGTTGATGTAACTTTTTCTCTGGTGAAGAGAGTAAATGCCTGCTGTGCGCGGACGGACCTGAGGAGGCATACGGTTCTGGATCGACCGGTGCTAACCCCTCACGGGCTGCGCTGGTCCTGGTCCCGCCGGTCGATCCAGACCCGTATGCCTCCTCAGGTTTGTGCTGGTCCGCAGCGTTTTAATCTGCACTGCAATCTCTATAGCATCGACGTACTTTTAAGAGTACGAGTATGAATATACGAGCTGGCTAATACTGATGCTGGTATCAGTATCTGTGTATCCCTACATATATTAAAATAAAAAATACCAAAAAGATATTATACGTAGCACAGATTTAGATAGTAAGAAACTTCAGTTTTCTGACAGACAACATTTCTTAGCATGAAGGAGTGACTTTCAGCAATTCCCAAGATAGAGATTTAGTGTTCAAAGGAAGTATCAGAGGGTCATCTGGAGACTCAATGGAGCCTCAAAATCTTTATGTCTTGAAGTGTGTCTTCATTCTCAGGCTTTAAACTGCGTTTTCTGAAACAGAACTTATCAAATAGTTGTCTTGCAGGTCATGAGGGATTGAAGTTTTTTTACGTGATTGTTTATCTCCCTGAAGGAATTTATGACTGGGGGTTTTAGTCTCTTTAGAGAGAAAAGGGGGTTCCCACAGACCTATTTATTCTTTGTGGACAGGGCATTAAAACCTAACAATTTTGGTATTAACGTCTTAAGGGTGATAAACCAATGGTAGATGGTGCCACAGCTGTTGACGTTTTATGTTTTTATCGTTTGTTCCATGTTTTTTTAATGTGTATTCTATGTTTGTTATACTGTGAATCATTTTGTGGTTTTTGACCCGTGAAATGTGTTTTAAACAGGATGATTCTTTCAACGAGGTCCTCAAGTGAGCACCAGGCATTGATGTTTGGTACTCACGCCATGTGTAGTACTGGTAGCAAATTTGCTAATGAAAATGAATAAGCAACATTTTAAAACCTACTTGATAAACATAAAGCACCATTATGAATCAAAAAAACTATAAAAACAAAGCAATTTTATAGCAATGACACTGAAATAACTGCCATAAATGACACAAAATCACGTAATTTTTGCAAAAATGAAACTATAATGACTGGATCTAAAAGTGACTGCATTTTGTTGACAAATTGTTTTTTGTGTTGTGTTTAGAAAATGTTAAAAATAATGACCTGGTTCTGACTGGTGAATATCTCTTTTGTTTGCATGACTTCTCTCTGAGTATTAACAGTCATTTTATACAAATATGGAAGTAAATTTCTAAAATCAACATTCATTCACTCCGTCTGCTCCTCTCTTCTCTTGATGGCCTCAGAACTTCTGTCCTTCAGCAGTCCTTCAAGCTGGGTGAACAGAGATGTTTCTCTGTGCTTCTGCTGCATTTTCTCTACCCCCTGCTTGTGTAGCAATCAACACACACACACACACACACACACACACACACACACACACACAAACACACAGAAAGACACAAGACTGGTTAATCACAAAGTCACAAAACCTTTATACAGTCAAATAAATGAACAAATTATAAATTGATGAAATAGTCTTATTTACATCTTCAGTCAACAATCCTCTGCTTGGTTTGTGAATTCTGTGAAGTAAAGAGACATTGTGGGAGTCTGACAAAGCCTCCTTTAGATCCCCCTGCTCCTGAAACCGAACAGACAGACTAGACTCCGGGCCAGAGGGAGACATGTCTAATCTCGCCTGAAAGAACTCTCCCAGGCATTCCTGTAGTGTCTGTGGGGGGAACAATTTAACATTTGTTGAATTATTAAAAGTCTCCTAAATTATAGTTAGAAAACACAGTGAGCGTCTACATCCATTTAAATTTTGCATGTTTTTCTGCACCTTGAAAAAAAGCCTCTGGAAGGCAGGACTGGAGTCGCAGCTCATGTCTTTTATTTTGACGTGAGACAGACAATGAATTAACATGAGAGAGAAGCCTCCAACACACTGGAGCCTCTGGCGACGGACAAACAGCGTTTCCACTGCTTCCTGCAAACATGACGCAACTAAGAGTTATACTTCCTTCTAAGTAGAATACATATGAATTTAGGCTTACAGCGTCAAGCCATTAAAAATGCATGTAAAAAAGTGTATTAGTAATAGTCTTCATTACTTAAAACAAAGCAATCACATCTTCTAAATTCCTTTTTTTCAGCTATTTTCAGCCTGTTTATTTAATGGCCATGTCCCGATCCAGTCCCAGGTATTGGAACTTAAGTAATTTTTGTTGATCAGTAGTGGATAGGACATTCAGCTCCCCTTTCAGCTGTGCTGTCTACCTGATAGAAGAAGGAATTCCTGAAGGTGTTGTTGAAATAGTTGTTGTTTGGGAGGCTAGCTGCTACCTGTAGTGAAATAGCTGGAGTCTGTTGGAAAAAGAGAAATAATGGTCCAAGTCTTTATTTTATTAATCGGAAATTTAGTCTATCCAGATGTGGAAAATATTAGAAAAATCAGCTTCATTTTATCTAAAAGGCACACAAAAAAGCCACAAAAATTGTTAAATGTAAAAGATTCCTGTCTGAATGAAAGGTGGACACCAACCAGTTTTAGATTATGCAGCATATTCATCAGGAATAATCCATGCTGGTAGACCAGGAACTCTCTGGGGTTGAGGACTGACAGGTTTAAAGGGATCAGCTCTCCCTCACATTCCCACTGAGCATCAAGGACATCCATGAATCTTTGACCTTCAACACACAATGTTTCATTTAGATTACGTTTTACAAATCTCTCACACATTTAAGAATGAAAACTTGCCACTGAATTCTTGACCAAGAAGCCCCGCCCTCCCAGCCCCAGCCCTCAGCTGTAGCTCCACCTCCTTTAACAGCTGGAACAGAGGAGAGAGCCCCAGCAGCCGCTTCCACTGGTCCTCTGGGGGAAACATTGAAAAATAGAGAAAGTATAACAAATATATCTATACCTTCTTTTCATGTTTTGTGTGGATGTTTATTGTATGTGAACTTATAAAATGGGAGGCCACAAATTAACTGCTCATTAGAACTAATGAGTCTAAATCTACATGGATGTTTATAATACCTGGAATGGTGGGGACGGCTATATGTGTTGACTCAGCAGATCCCTTCATCTGTTGACTCTCTGTTCAAAAATTAAAAAACAGATCATTTTCATCTTAACAATTTTTTTCACTAAAATGACAATAAATTAATTACCGTATTGCCCGAATATAGGACGACTGATTATAAGACGACCCCCATTTTTCAAGACTGATCTTCAGAAAAAAGAGTAAATTCACTTTATAAAGAAACTATTTTTAATTAAATTTTGAGAAAATAATTTATATGATACCTTAATTACAGACTGCTTTAATATTTGCTTATTAATCAGGAATTAAAGTTTTCTGTGACAACATATTTCAGTCAATTGGAAAAAAGAGAAAAAGAAGAAGCTCCGGTCAATTTCCTCTTCCTCACACTGGCTGAGTGGACTCACCTCCCTCCTCCCTCTCTTTTTCTCTCTCTCACTGAGACTGTGTGCGAGTGTGTGTTTGTGTGTGTGTCGAGCCAGAACCGTAATTACACGTCAGACGCGCAGCTTCAGAAACGGGTCCTATCTGTGGACGCCAGGCAGCGCTGGATTCGCCGGTGTTTTTCAGGCTTGAGGAAGAATGCGTGTGTGAATCGAGCGACGCGCTCACCTGTACAGAGCTCACGCTGAAAACACTGCAGCAGGTCCATTAATCCCAAATCACAGAGGCCCGACAGAAGGTGTCGGCTCTGTACCCACACTAGTCTGAAAACGCCAGAAGTAGACCTGGCTGGAGCTGGACTTTGCCATCAGGTGTTTTAATCCTCAGTGGACCTGTAACTTTGAGGTGGAGCGGACGTCTGGGACCGCTCGCGGTCTAAGAGCTGCATCCTACTGCTGCCGCTTCTGCCATTTGACCATAAAGCATTCGCTCCCTGCTGAGGCGTGATAGTAAGACGACCAGTGGCGGCCCGTCCATAGGGGTCGCTCGGGCGCCGCCCCACCAGTCCCAAGAGGAAGAAGAAGAGAAATAGGGATCACAAAATATAAAAAACTAACATAAAAATAAAACTAAACGAGCCATCCATTATATATACAATAAGTGCTGTGTATAATCTGCATTTAGGTGTAGTTTAGAAAGGTTTTCTTACTATTTTTTACTGGACCGATAGGTCGTGTTTCTTTGGGTTCTACTGCGCATGTCTGGACGGGACGCCGTCCCAACATAGCGCATTGTTTTTTGCCCCTGACGCATGCGCACTGAGTGCAAAAATTAGGAGATCGCTCGGGACGCAGGTCTTCAGCGTCCCTGTGTGACATGCGCACAACAGCAGGAGTCTGGAGTGTTTCTCAGACCGAAACCGGAAGTTCTTGCTCTCTTTTTAATGGAGGGTAGAAAATGGATATTTATTCAAAGAATCCTTCTTTCCTGCTTGTGAAAACAAGCCGAATGATTCAATTTGTCCTGATTTCATCAACTCAATGGTGAGTGACTTCGTTTGTTTGTTTCTTTTTCTTAATGACTATGGCTGTGTTCGAAATGTTCACTCGTTCCCTATATAGGGCACTATATAGTGAGTCAGCCATTTTGTAGTCTTGTTCGAAACGTTCACTACATTTTTTCGCCCCCTATATGGGGCCCTAGAAACATGTCACGTGGTACGAAAAAAGTAGTGTACATCTGATGGTCACTCAATCGGTAGATATAGACCATAATGCTTTGCGGGTCAGGACGTAAACGTTAGATGGATGCACGTCGAGAGCAGCGGATGAACTTGTAATTAATTTATTCATCTATTTAAAGTTTAACCATGCTATTTTATTGGTTTAATGGATCTGTACGTGAATAAATGGGTTTCTAAATACATCGTAGAAGGAAGCCGTTTTACTTAGCCACCGTAATATGCTACCGTTAGCATGCTAACAAACATAAAGCTTACTACTTGTTAGCATTATATCTGCAAAAACGACCTTTATACAGCAGTGATTATTTAACATTCTAAAGTTCAGACCCCGTTGTGTTGGTAGTAATTGTTATATAGATCATGTGATCATAATGACAGCGTTTTATCTGAACGATTGGTCTGTTATTTCCTTCAGTAGAAAATCAAAACAACCATAAACATGGTCAAGATATGTTTAGAGTACAGTCCGATTACATCTTTAATCTTATTTCTGAAAATGTTAAAAGACAAGGAGACATTTGGTCAGTAACCAGCGTGAAGTAAATGTTTTAATGATCCCCAGTAATAATTAATATCGTTCATTTCAGGTTCTGCTAAGAACCTGATCAGGATGAGAGGTCAGCACAAGGCTCTCTTCTCTGGCTGCAGAAAGACCTCACAGTCTGGGTGATGGTAAGAGTTCTGTTTAAACTGAATCTAAAATGTGAGGTGAACTCTTTGATTTGATATTAATTATAACGTTTTCTGATTGTAGGTTTATTCTGAAGCAGCTGGCCCTGGAGACTGGTCACACCTGCCAGGGCAAAAAAAGGAAAACCTAAAGAAATCATAGAAGGTAAAATACTGCACCACAGTGACGTACTGAGCACTTTGCTTTGCTGTCATTTAGTGAAAGAGTGAAGCTGAACAGAGGGGATAATTATTTAAAATCTGGAAAATAGCTGACAAATTATAAAGGGTGAAATAGTTTTTAATGTTTACTGTTCAGATTTATTTGTTTTTGCTATTGATTTTTAAAATTAATTGAAATATGTATGACCTTAAATGTAGAATTCACAATAACCAGTTTGAAGTAATGTTTAATATCTTAGAGCTAAAGTCAATCATACATTTCTTTCAACTTCACAAATCTAAATTTACATTTATATCGTTACAAAATGTCATCGAAACCCAACAAAGTGATTTTACTAACATAGAGGGTTTAGGGGGGTCAGTCTAACCAAACTAGTTTGATTCTATTCTAAAGCAGCTACAGTTCATATGCTCGTGTTTATGGAAAACAGTTAAATTACAAAACATAGAAATATTGACCAACTTTCACTTGTTTTAGATGAATTAAAGGTAAATAAAGTGGGTCAGTCTCTGTCTGCAGATGAAGCTCAGTTTGATGGATGTCTTGTTTTTAAAGGTGTTGTTCCAGTGGAGCCACCAGCTCCCCACTGGATCTGACTGCTGCTGAACATCTGGATGGTTTTCATCTCCTGAAGGCAGCTCATCTGATGGATCAAGCAGATCACCTGAATCCATTGCAACAATGTGCAGACTTGCACAACATGCCACCACCTTGGGAACAAAAACTGGTGTTACCTCCAGCGCCTTAAAAATAAAGCCCTCCACCTCGTCTTCATTAATCCTGGTTGGATAACTGAACAGGCCTTGGCATGGTGGAAGTTGAATCTTCATAGATGACCACAGGTTCCTGGTAAGGTGTGTTGACAACAGGGGGAGCAGGGTACCATCATCTCCAAGGAGGATGTATCAATGTGACAGTTAAAGCCTTTTGAAGGTTGATGGGATTAAAAACACTTGAGCATCGTGTATCAACTCAGAATATCCAAACAAAATGTCACCGGACCATCCTGTTGATCACAGACCGCCTGGAGGTGAACTAAAAACAGCTTTCTGTTTAAACAGCAGGCTGCGTCTTGTGACCCAGTGAGTTGTTCAAATTCATTACTTATAACATCCAACTCCTCTGCCTGGGGGAGTGAATTATTTTCTCCACCAGCTTTATGATTTTATATACACCCTGTGAATGTCATGCTCAGTTCGTGGGATGTCAAAAGCTCGTGACACAACTCTCTAGGAGAATCAACCTATTAGAACACTAGTAGCTGAAGCTCAAGTCCCCAGCCAGAGCTCCCATGGTGCTCAGCTCTCAGCATGGCAGACAACTTGTTCAGGGTTGGTCTGTCTGGTCTGTAGTCAGGCTTCATGTCAGTGAATCCATTAAAAACATTGTGAGGAGTGACGTGTGTTCATTTAGAGTTCAGTATACCTCACTGAAGCTCTGCTCTGTAATAGAAAGTCTGGTAAAAATAAAAAGAACTTCTCTTCTGTGTCATTTCTTTGCTTTATTAATATTTATGAACTGTTATTGTTTAAAAGATTTGATTAAAATGGTGTTTTGACATCTAGGATCCTAATTAGAATGAAAAACATTTTTTTCTGACAGTTAATACTTTGAAATGGTAAAAAATAATTAAAATGTACAAGTTCTTAATCAAATGTGAACATGGTTTAATATTACTATAGCTACTAATTGACACACATTTATGTGTGTGTGTGTACACAGACATATATGTGTGCGTGTCTGTACACACATGTGTATATATATATATGTGTGTGTGTATGTGTCTGTACACACACACACATATATATTACACACATTAAATGTGTGTATATTATGGTGACATTTGGTAAAATGTCAATTAGTAGCTACAGTAATATTTTCCATATGTGTGTGTGTTCACTTGTGAGACTGTCTGGTGAGAACTGTTTCTCACATCTCAACCTATAAGTAGTTCTTCCCCTCTGTCTCAGGACGAGAATACAGAAAAAATAATATTTATGAAACTGCCACAGCCATATTATAACTTCAAACTTTGTAAAATATTCACACTGAAGCTGCTATATACTGTAGCTAAATTTTAAAAGTGCATGTGAGCTGACAGTTGTCATTATTATATAATATTTATATTATATTATATTATATTATATATTATTCCAGCCTTGATTAAAGTTCTTACAACAGTCAGCGCTTGTACTGGGGGGAAACATGCTAACAAAATAGCAACGGGTAAATTACGGGGTTTATTTCAAAGCCGAAATGAAGAAATTATTTTCCAACTTCGTTTCAGCTGAAACAAAGAAGAAACAAGTTGCCGTTTTCATCACCAGCTGTTTTTGACATGATTCCTGCCTTTGTTTGTGCGACACGTCTCTCGGGGTCCGGCGCGAATTGATGACGCTGCTGCTTTTGAGTGGTGTTCGAAACGCCGAACACGGGGCAGTGCCCTAACCCACATATAGGGGACTATATAGGGAACGAAATGTAGTGAGTGAGTGAGTGAGTGAACGAGTGAACATTTCGAACACAGCCTATGTTTCTGTCACGGATTTTCCCATTCAAAAACCCCATAGGCGGAGCTAGCCGCGGCTAGCAGTGCTAAGTCCTGATGAGTGAATTTATACCTTAAATAGCAACATGTGTTTGTTGAGGTGTATGCCGAATGTTAGAGAAATACAGGTACTGCTGATTGAATACGTTGGTTTATGTAGTTTAGCCCGTTTTTCATGCGTTTTCTCTACTTTTCATTAAATTATTATGGCGTTTTAAGGAAGTTTGGTCTGACTGGGTTTGATGGGACTTATCAGTGGATTTGACTTTATTTTGTTGTTAATTCACTTCATTAGTTGAGCTGATTGTCATGACTTGCTTGGTTAATGGTTGTTGGCTGAATTGTAACATTAAAGCGGCACTCCGGAGGATTTCATCAGGAGAGCAGTTTTTGAATCTAGCGTCCAAAGGCTCCTCCTCAAAACATCTCGACACGCGCGTCCAGTCGTGTGTGCGCGCGTGCACGCGGCGCATATACTTCGGACATGAACTGTACAGCTCAATGTGTAGGGTTTAATCACTCACAGTTCACAACTCTTATTCCAACAACACTACGAGGGTCTGAAGAGCCCTCTCTGTCCCTGCTGCTTCTGATATTAGCTCTGTTAGCAGAGAGCTGCTGCTGGACTCTGAAGCTGAACTTGACTCGGCCCTGGATGAACTTTCTGACCAAAATAAACGCATAACCCTGTCAAGCCTTGCCATTCTGTGAGGTGAAAGGTTTAAAAATAAAAATAAACCCGTCTTTAGCTGGGGAATGGGTAGGTTTTTAGTAGAAATGAGCCGTGAGTCCTCAGTGAACGGCTGAGACGGCAGAGAAACACACGGAGCGTCCTGTGCGACAGCGCCCCCTACTGGTACAGGTTTGGTCGATGCGCATGCATGTTCAGAGAATGCAGAAATTTGAATTTCATTGGCTGAAAAATGTCGGCGGCAAGAAATAATGGAAAGGGGTCTCTAGGAGGAAGGAGGGTCTTCATCAGAATGACAGATGTTGTGGAACTCAACCCATAGATCATAGTTTAGACCTGAAATATCATTTAAAACATTTAGAAAACTTTGATACAGAGAAAAATGCTCCAGAGAGCCGCTTTAATTATCTGACTGTATTAGGTAGAGATGGATTTATTTGTTTGTGGTGTCAGTAGAAAGATAATTGTGAATATTAAGTAATGTTTTTGACTTTGCCAGGTTGTTTTTTCCTTGAAACTTTTACAACTTCTGTTGTGACCACATTGTGGTTGTTTTTTATTTTTATTTGTATCTGATTATATTGATATTATTCTAAGGTCTCCTTATGAAGACTTTATGATTTCTTTACTGTTTGATGTGTAGAATTAGACCTAACAGCTCCACATTTTTAGAGAACTGGTGGTACTAGGGATTTTTACCAGAAAAATATTTAGTCAGATGAAAATATTATCATTCCCTGCCCTAGTGGTGATATGTGATTTTTTTTTTGCGCATATGAAAACTGACTAGCAAAAATGCGCCCCACCCAAAAAAATTTTCACCAGCCGCCACTGAAGATGACCCCCCCTTCTTAAAATTATTTTTAATGAAAAAACCTCATCTTATATGTGGGCAAATATGGTATTATCCTACAATCTTTGAGTATTAAGTACCAGCCATTTATAAAGTTAGTTTAAATGAAAAAATAACTGGTCAAATGAAACCATTATAAATCA